>JAKUCV010002091.1:0-93425 GCA_028386065.3 Turnera subulata | reverse complement strand
GTTGACAAGACAATTATTGGCATTCAACGACAATAATAAATCAAGAGAAGCCACTGTACTCTTTTTTCCTTCACCAAGTTTTTATCCCACAGGGTTTTTTCTTGGTAAGGTTTTTAACGAGGCAGTCGGGCCGAAATGAGGGGGAGTAAAAATACGCACTGCACTCTTTTTCCCTTCACTAAGTTTTTATCCCACAGGATTTTTCTTAGTAAGGTTTTTAATGAGGCAGTTTATCCACTTAGCGTATTTTACTCTATACACAGTGACTCCAAGGGGGAGTGTTATAAATATTGTATATATACTGTATAAATACTGTATGTATAGTGGAGTCACTGTACGTATGTACTGTGAATAGTGAACACGTTTTTCTATAAATACCGAAACGAAATTAATGAAACGGTTACGAGCAATGAAACTCGGTTCTCAGTTTTCCCTCTCTCTCTACTTTCTCTCTCCCGGGAATTCTCTCTCTCGGTTTTCCCGGTTTCTCTCTCCCGAGCAAAGTTCGGTTTTATAACATAGATCTTGTTTTTATTTTTTGAGAAAAATTATTTAGATCTTGTTTTACTATATCAAATAATTCTCATGGACTTAAACCATGATTTGGTGCCCTAAAAGGAATTACCTAACTTCTACGTCTTGTTTTTTTCCCTTTTGTTTTTTTTTTTATATGTAAAAAAATAAACAAAGCCTTGAAAAGCTGGTCAGAATTTAAAAAAAAAAGACGTGGATGAAGAGGAACAGGTAAAATAATGATAATGATAAAATATTTAAAAAGTACAAACTGTTGTAAATGAAGGGATTGAATACTCAGTTTATAAAGAAGAAAGAAGAGAATAGAGGAGATGAATAGAATATGAGAAGGAGAAAGATGGACTCGTTGGAAGCTCAACTTCCTGCACCTGTTTTCATTCATTCCAGTAGTTATATAAGGAAATACACAGGTAAAGGGTAGGTGAACTAAAAACAATGACATTCATAATCCACGTGTTTTATAACACTCCCTCTTGGATGTCATTGTGTGTTGGGTAGAATACGCTTAGGGAGAACTGCCTCATTAAAAACCTTACCAAGAAAAACCCAGTGGGATAAAAACTTGGTGAAGGAAAAAAGAGTGCAGTGCGTATTCTACTCCCCCTCATTTTGACCTCCATTGATATCTTGATATCGTAGCATGCCAATCATCCTTGTCAGCTTCGGGTGACGTGTATTTTTGTCTGATTACTTTTGATATATTTGTCCTTCAATTGGGCAATGTTAACAGCATTATCTTCATAATTTGTTGTTGGAGCGTCTATCTTCTCATCTTGCTTTTGTAGGCCCGATAATATAGCAACATCATGTGTAAAGTTGTAGCTGATGTCCGTCTGTGCTTTATGTGGACTAAATAAGGAATCTACATCTGCATAAATCAACTATACTCTCTTTCGGGTTTACAGGATTACACATTTGTTATTCCCCGAAGATAAGAGCAAATACATATAATGTCGATAGGCTTAAATCAAAAGCTTCAGGCTTTATGTTACAAGCAATACATATTGCACTTAGACAGGATACTCCAGGACCAGTCTAATAGCACGGTATTTGGAAACCTCTTCTGGAATTCCAATCACTAAACATACAAATTTATTCATACTCAAAATGATTTATACTCAGTTCAATTTTTGTAATTTCCCGGGAATTAGTTGCTTCAGGCAACTTGGATCCTTCAGGGATCTTTATGTATATATCATAACTTATGGATCCATATTAATAAATAGGCTGTAATAGCATTCACTAGATGCATTTCAAATTCTTTTCATATAATGCCAGACTTATTAACATAATTGCATCCACCACAGGGGAGTAAATCTCCTCATATTTAAAATCAGGTCGTTCAGGTAAAACCTTGTGCAACCGTACTTTATATCTCATTTATTTTCTGCACAAATACCCATTTCTACGACTAATCAATTTTACACCCTCTGGTGTATGGACTACAGGTCCGAAAAATATCTCGCTTTATAAGCGAGTCTAACACAGTCTTTAATTATATCTCTTTATTTTGGCCAATCATACAACGCCTACTTTCATTTGTAGGTTCATGATCCTCATTGTTAATATTTAGAGCTATAAATTGTATTCCGTCGACGGTTATTTCTCGTCGGTTCCATCTTATTCCTGACACTGTAATTGAGTTCTCATCATGCTCATTTATTTCAGGTACCTGAGTTACTTCTGGAACTTTATCAATTGTGTCAGAGAATCAACCTCTTCTGGAGGACTTTTAATTCAAACCTCTACTGGAGGTCTTATTTTCTCACTGGGGTCATCCTATCACTTTTGCTCCTTTTTCTCTATCGAGAATTTCTTTTCTTTTGGAACCGAGTATAATCTATAGATTCATTTGCATATTTACATTATTCTTCAGGAACATCAATCTTAAACAGGAGCATTTGCAGCTGATATATAGTCACACTTAATTTAAATGTGTCTGGCAATTGCATATCAATTTTTCTGCAAATGAATCATCTTTTGAACTTCAGGTTCATACTAATTTAGATGAGGATCAACATTCATATATATTATGCATTTCAACAAACTTGATCCAACTGCTTCTTTCTCCCCCTGATGTTGGGTATACACACATATCAAATTTATCAATAAGCAAATCTCGCTATAAATGAATCTCCAATCTTTTAGTCAATAGTCTCAAAAATGTTGTGATTTGATGGAGATTACCCAACATCTATTCCCAAACTTCTTTAAGGACCAGATTAACTATGCTGTGGTGGAGCATAATATACTGTACAACCAACGGTCCGAAGATGGGAGATATTTTGTGACCAAGAACCAATGGGGAGATCTTATGATCGTATAATATCTTATTGGCTTGATGCACATTTACTGCGTATAAAATATCATAGTCATATTTCATCAATGGTCCTGCAATCAATTGTTAATATGGCCCAGATCTCTTTGGGTTTATTTCCAATGATATACATTCTCCATTGAAGAAACATACCAGCATTATCTAGACATATAGTCTAATAACATGAGTAGGGATATGCACTTGCAAGTGGCTTAATCATTAGAACAAGTGCGCACAATGCCAACTTGCGTCACACAATAGACCATCTAGTCGATGCATCGTAAAAATTACCTAGATGGTTAACACCGCGGATTTATCAGTCCGCGTTCATGTCCCTGAACTATTCTCAAACTTGCTGGTGATACTAGGCCATTCTCATCTTAGGAAGGCCGTATAATAACTTTCGCAGCAAACAAACTCATAGAAATTCATTGATTGTAAAACTTCTGGTTTTTCAATGAATGATCCAATAAATTTCGTGCATCATTATTAACCCGGGATGGCCCATCCGGTCATGCCAAACAATAAATCCATGAACCAACTTCAAGTTGGTGCCAGCTTCAGGCTGCGCAAGCTGTGTATCTAAACACTTAAAATTGCTAGCTCCAGGCTAGTGCATTCCAGCTTCTGGCTGGATATGTTAAGTTTCAATTACTCAACTGCTAGCTTCAGGCTGCAATACATGTGTCAATATTAGGCTTATTCCTGCCACTCATGTCGGAAAAGATCGGAATTATTGGACAATAATTAATGTAGTGGCAGACATTTCCAAAAACAAATCCTCGAGGATTGTAAAGCTTTGGAATTTTCTGAATAATAATATAATCCACCGAAAATCTTCTGGATTATTTCGGGGACACCTGGCTATCTATGCTCAGGCTATAAAATGGGGGAAGGATTACATGGGAAGATACAGGAAAAACTCATAGATATAGAAAAATTCATCAGAGCAAAGAAACAGAAAACTCAACCAAGACCAAAAAATGCCTTCCCCAGCTACTGTTTTCTTTGTTGAGGGTGCCTCACTAGGCAGGAGAAATAGATTGGCCTATAGCATGGTAAATGAACAACAAGAGGAACTGCCTAATGAGCTAGCAAGAATCCCACGTTTGGTTTTTGTAGATGAGCTATACTCGTCTAGGTTCTTTGTGACTCCAATGGAAGAAACTTTCTTCCTGGAGGACCAAGGCAATCTCAGGACAAATTTTTATGGCTCAGCTAACTCTATAATGTTTTTCATATCTGCTAGGATGCAGGAATTTCAGCTAGAGCCTTCATGTCAAATTTTAAATCAAAGCAGTTATTATCAGGTTTCCATGATGGCTCGGAGCGTCCCAAGGGTGACTGGGTTACCACCTACATGGCCTAAGGTACGACTTTTATTGTGGAATTGCAGGGGTATAGCAAGAAGGTCTCAAGACTTTGTGCGTACCTTAAGGGATCTGAAGAATCAGTACAAGCCTAACATGGTACTGATTACTGAGACTTTGTGGCAAGCAGGAGAGAATCATGGTGTGATTCCACTTCGTTTTCCTCCAACGAATCGGTTTGAGATACCTGGAGAAAACAACAGGGGTGGTATGTGGTTCTCCTGGAACGACAGTGTTAGGGTCAACATTAATGGTGAGGCTCAGAGTTTCAGGGTTAATGTTGAACCCAACAGATAGATTACTGTTTAAAACATCTGTATAGGAACCATTCCTCTTTGAATGTTCTTCAGTTATGTATCCGTTTATGTAATAATAATATGCATGTTTGCTTTGAGCCTTTTCCATTTATTTTCTCATTTACGCCCACAAGCACAAACAGTTATACTGTTTTATTCGCTTCAGGGAATAGATCAGAGTCAATTCATTTGGGATCCATAATAATTCATTTTATTACTGGGGGTGTCTGTACTCGCGTAAATATACGATCTTCTAGATCATATAAAAACATGCGTTCTTCAGGAACATATTCGAATTCTGGAGCGTGTTAATCATTTCGAGATGTCATAATATGTTATATTGACATCCACACACATATAATTCTCCCCTTGTGGATGTCAATTGTGCATTGTCTTCGAGACTAATGCTTCAGGCATTATTCTAAGAAACAAATATAAAGTACTGAAAAATAAACAAAATAAATTGCAATGCGAATTAATTTAAACTAAACAGAAAATAAATTGAAGATAAAATAAATTGCTCCTTCAGGGTAAGCAAGTATATTATCCACTTTCTGGTGGTCATATAATGTCCATCTTCTGGTGGTAATAGTTTTTATTTTTCGATTTTCCTTGAATGATCTTCAGGATCTTTTGGATGGTAAGACTTCCAGTCTTCGTTGTATTTTTTTATTATTGTGTCTGTTGGACTCTTATATTTAGTCTACCAGACTATTATCATATAAATTCCTGTCCTCATTTAATACCCATAACAAATATCATAATTTAATAAGGAAATGCTTAATTAAAATAAATAAGCAAGGGGCCGATAATAAATTACCCCAAGGAAAATAAATGATAGGAAATTAAATGATGGGCCTAGTACGAGCCCATATTAAGCATAAAATTAAAGGCAAGGTAATTAAATATAATGGGCCCTGTATTAGCCCAATTAAAAATAAATGCCTGAAAATTAAATGCGATTGGCCTTTTTATTAATTAGCCCAATAAAAATTAAATTGCTGAAAAATAAATGCAATGGGCCTATAGCGAACCCAATAAAATTGAATTGCAGCAAAATAAAAGCGATGGGCCTTATACGAGCCCAATTAAAAAAAAATGTAAAGAAATAGGCGGCTTAGCCGGCCATTATGGGCCTTTCATGAGCCCAAATAAAGTATAAATAAAATTAAAGGCATGAATTTAAATGCAGTGGGCCCTTTGATAGCCCAATCGGAATTTAAATAAAAAAAATATGTTTACTCGATAAATCTTTCAGCAATAATATATATAATATACATTACTAATATCCGGTTACTATTCCGGTATGTATATGCCATTAGCCTTCTGGGCTTGGCGGGGAAAAACCCAAGGCGTCGGATTCCGATCGAACACTCCGGGGTTTGTCGGATCGGCCAAAAATGCTTTTCACGGTTGCCAGATCGGTCAAAATTACTATTCATGCCTTCCGGACTTGCCGGGAAATAACCTGAGGTATAAAATTCCGGCCAAACACTTCGGGGTTCGCTGGGAAAAATTCGAGGCGTTCGGATTTTGGTCAAAATTACTATTCACGATCAAAATCACGAGGTCTCAAATTCCGGCCAAACACTTATGGGTTTGCCGGTTTCCGGCCAAAATCACTATTTACGGTTGTCAGAAATTACTATTCACCGTGCCGGATTATTTTGCCGAGGCATCAAATGACGGCCAAACACTTCTGGGTTTGCCGGATTCCGATCAAAATCATTATTCACGGTAGCCGGAAAGTACTATTCGCATGGCCAAAATTACTATTCACGAGGCCGGATTTACTATTCATCGCCGGATTCCGGCTAAACACTATTCATAGGCCAACAACAAATTCCCGGATCTCACCATGAGCTCACAATACATTCAATTCCCAAGATCAACATTAATTAAACATTTAATCACTCAAAAATAACATTAATTAAACATTAATATATTCGTTTAGGACAAAATTGAGAATATAAATTACTTAAGGATTGAATTGCAGGGACTTACCTGCGTAAAATGAAACGTCAGGGACTAAAGTGTAACCCGAGGTCATCTTCTTCATGAGCTGCAGATCCAGAAAAACGCAGCTCACCTTGTCTTCTTCGTGCCGTCGCCTTACTCCTGCACAGGAGGAGAGCAGCTCATGGGCGACGTGGTAGGAAGACGGGTGATGGTCATCCTCCCCTCCATTAGTAGCGGCGGAGTGCACGGCCCCGGCCTCCCTTGCTGCTGGAACCGGCGCCCATGGCTGAGACGGGGCTCGTCGGGCCGGCTGCGAAGGCGCGACGAGGGCGCTGCGAGAATACGGCGGAGGTGTGGCGAGGGCGCGACGAGAACGACGATGGCACCGTTCGTGCGTGAGAAGGCAGACCCGACTGCACAGTTCGGGTCACCGGATCTTGCACCGGGTCTCGCCTCCCTGCCGGCGCGTCCGATGGCGACGGCGACGGCGAAAGGTGAGGGCACCGTCGTGGTCGCGGCAGCGTGGGGGTGACGCCGGTGGTGGTGGTGTCGTGCACGGTGACGAGGGAGGCCGTCGTCGGAGGCAAAACGGCCGGCAGTGCATTTTTTCATTTTTTTGTTAGTTTGGCCATTTTCCGGTTCCCTTCTTCCCGGAATTCCTCCTTGCTCGGTAGAGACGTTATCGTGCTGATAACGTGTTGTAAATGAAGGGATTGAATACTCAGTTTATAAAGAAGAAAGAAGAGAATAGAGGAGATGAACAGAATATGAGAAGGAGAAAGATGGACTCGTTGGAAGCTCAACTTCCTGCACCTGTTTTCATTCATTCCAGTAGTTATATAAGGAAATACACAGGTAAAGGGTAGGTGAACTAAAAACAATGACATTCATAATCTACGTGTTTTATAACACAAACGCACCACTTCAACGTGTTTTCTTTTTTCTTCTTCTGGTTCGTTGAATTGGCTTGCGGCATCCTTCCAAGTTTCACCGCCACTCACCACCGTCTTTGCATATTGCGCGGACAAAAGAAAAAGAAAAAAAAAGGCTGAAAACACAAAAAAAAAGAAAAAGAAACAAAAGAAAACGCAGGAAAGAGAAAACACATAATGAAACTCGAGATGGAACATGTATTATTTCATTCAAAATGGCTATTCTAATACAGGCTACATTCTTCTTCCAAAATAGACAGCAGGGGCATTGAAGGTAGGGGAGAGCAAAAATCCCGAGCCGACTCTATCGACCCTATATCGACCGATGTCGGGTCGGTAGCGGTCGAAAAATAAGCCCTTTGCTGCGTGGTCGGCTCGGTTTCAAACCGCCCCGCAGGCATGGCGGTATGAGGGGGTGTAGGTGTCGGTCGGTAGGTCGGTAACCGACACCGACACCCACCCAATCACCACATATAAAAAAAAAACGCTAAGAATTTCTTATCTCTTTCTCTGCCTATCTCTCACTCAAAAACAGCCTCTCGCTCAAATCCTCCCTCTCACTCTCCATTTCTTCTCACACCCTCCCTCAATTTCTTCTCTTCTGTCTCGCTCAAACCCTCCCTCTGCTCAAACTCACTCTCAATTCCTTCTCATCTCTCTCTCGCTCAAACCCTTCACAGAACCACCATGCCGCCACCGCCGCCTCCTCCCTTCAAAAAATGTCGCCGCTACTCTTTAATGCCGGGGATTAAGGGTAAGTTTTTCTCTCCCTTCACTCTTCTTCGTCTCTCCTTTCTTTTCTTCCTCTGACCTCTGTTCTTCGTTTTCTTCTCTTCTCTCCTTTCTTTTCTTTTTCTGTTCTTCACCTCTCTTTCCTTTTGTTTCTCTAAATCTCAACCAATCCATATGTTTGCTGTGTTTTTTGGTTAGATTTTGTGATAAATGATGACAATGAGTGATGGGTTTTGGTTGTGCCAGTTTTTTTTTTGTCAAGAATGGGTGTTCGCCGGCGTTTCAGGTGCGATTGTAGTTTTGCAAATCAAAATTGGTCATTAAGATTTGTATTTGTATTAATGGTTGATTTCGGTGTAATTTTGGCAGATTGATACGAAGTAATTTTAGCATTAGTATTGGTAAGATCATTATTTGTATAATTGCATTGATGGCTGATTTGTTTGTAATTTGACAGTATGATTTGTAATTGTATTAATGGTATAGATTTAGATGTGATTGCTCTTAGATAGTTTCCATAATTGGGGTTTATATTCGTCAGTATTCAAATTAAATTTTTTGATTTTTTTCATTTATTGGCAATTTATATTCTCACAGTTTTCTTTTTTTTCTTTTACATGTATAGTCGGCTCGGTATTGTCGGTATGCTGACCGAACCGAGTCGGTATCTTGTCGGCGTTGGCCATATGTATGTGCGGTATAAGCCGATCGGTATGCTGTCGATAGGGGACTGCAGTCGCTGCTGACATACCGACACAAAAATCGGTACGGTAGTGCCGAGCCGTACCGTTTGCTCACCCCTAATTGGAGGTGGCATTGCGGGTTGAGAGGTTGAACTACGGGTGATTAGGTTAGGTTCAACCCATTACCATCCCAATAGGCACAACCTTTGCTTTTTAAACAATTTTTGAGGTATTTCTCTTGATTTGTATAAATTTGGCCCCTCCTTGGATTTATTCTTCAAATTTTGGCCCTCCCTAATAGAAAATCTTGGATCCGCCCTGCCAATAGTTATCACAAACATATACCCAATTGCACCAATAGAGACAGTTGAGACATACGTATGAGATACATCATACATCCTTGGTTTTTGGGAGTCTTTTATTGAAAAATTTGCTAAGCAACCATTGGGTTAGATACATTTTACCCACTTCAACTTTGTTTTTTAAAAAATTGGTACTTCAATTAAAATAATCTGTATTTTACCACTTTAAGTTTATTATTTCAAAATTTTAGTATCTCGAATTGAACCAATCAAGGTTCAATCGGTTAATTAATGAAGTGTGTTGATGCATGACACTTGGCGTGATCGCCAATAAAAACAAATTTTAATTATTGTATGGTGTCGATTCTCGCTTCAATATAAGGATGGGGGATATGGGAGTGATGGCTGGGCCGGGTATAGGGGTTGGGAGGAAGGGGTAGCCCATATTTTGTACTGATGGCTGGGCCGGCAATTTGAAGCGAGAATCACTTATTGCGGAGTCAATTCCACGCAAGCTACACCATACCGATATATGTCAACCGTCGAGAAAAAAAAAGGGCAAAAAAACAAAGAAGTGTTAGAAATAATGGTGCTTTAATGGTGGAAAGAATTGTTCATGAAGAGAAAGTAGAGGAAGCTGCCATGGAGAGGAGAAGAAGAGCTCTGTCCGGCTCACTAAATTTTATTGCCTGGGCCAATATATATAGGTACAAAATATAGAAAATACAGGTGATGGTTGGTGGAATTTTGTCCACTAATGACATCCAATACTTCACGTTTTTATAACACTCCCCCTTGGATGTCATTGTGTGTTGTGTAGAATACGCTTTGGGGAGACTGCCTCATTAAAAACCTTACCAAGAAAAACCCAGTGGGATAAAAACTTGGTGAAGGGAAAAAGAGTGCAGTGCATATTCTACTCCCCCTCATTTTGGCCTCCATTGACTGCTTCATGTCGTTGCATGCCAATCGTCCTTGTCAGCTTCTTGGTGATATATATTTTGTCTGATAACTTTTGGTACATCATTATTTCAATTGAACAGAGTTAGCAGCATGATTTTTGTCGTTGGAGCGTTTATCTTGCCATCTTGCTTTTGTAGCCCCGATGATATTTCAATATCATGTGTAAAGTTGTGGTTGATGTCCGTCTCTGCTTTATGTGGACTGAATAAGGGATCTACATCTGCAAAATCAGTTTTACTCTTTTTCGGGTTTACTGGATTACACATTTGTTATTCCCCGAAGATAAGAGCAAATACATATAATGCCGATAGGCTTAAATCAAAAGCTTCAGGCTTTGTGTTACAAGCAATACATATTGCACTTAGACAGGATACTCCAGGACCAGTCTAATAGCACGGTATTTGGAAACTTCTTTGGGAGTTCCAATCATAAATAAGTTTATCCATACTCAAAATGATTTAAATTATGTAAAGATCAGTTCAACTCTATTTTGTAATTTTCCGGGAATTAGTTGCTTCAGGCAACTTGGATCCTTCAGGGATCTTCATGTATATATCATGACTTGTGGATCCAGAATAATAGGCTGTAATAGCATTCAATAGAACTTTTCATATATTGCCAGACATATCAAAATAATTACATCCACCACAGGGGAGTATATCTCCTCATAATTAATACCTGGTCATTTGGGTAAAAACTTTGTGCCATAAAACCGTGCTTTACATCTCATTATTTATTTCTTTCCGCACAAATACCCTTTTATGACCAATTGAATTTTACACCTTCTGGTGTACGGACTACAGGTCCGGAAATTACTCGCTTCGGGCGAGTCCAACACAGCTTTAACAGTATTTCTCTATTTTGGCCAATTATACTGTGCCTACATTTGTCAATATAGGTTCATGATCCTCATTTCATTTAGCGCTATATTAAACATAAATATTCCGTCGACGGTTATTTCACGTCGGTTCCATCTTATTTCTGACACTGAATTGAGATCTCATCATATTCAACTTATTTCAGGTACCTGTATTACTTCTGAAACTTTATCAATTTGTGTCAGACAACCTCTTCTGGAGGATTTTCCTCTTCTGGAGGACTTTTAATTCCAACCTCTACTGGAGGCCTTATTTCCTTACTGGGGCTATCTTATCACTTTGCTCCTTTTTCTCTATGGAGAAATTTTTCTTATGGAACCGAGCACATTATATAGATTCATTTGCATATTGTTCTTCAGGAACATCAAAATAGGAGCATTTGCAGCTGGTATATGGTCACATATTTCAAATAAATATGTCTGGCAAATGACTTATTAATCTTTTGCAAATGAATTATCTTTTTGAACTTTAGGTTCATACTAATATTCGAGGATCAAAAATTAGACATTGATAAGTCATTTCAATAATTCTCTTGATCCAGCTGCTTATTTTCTCTCCCTCTGATGTTGGGTAAAACATCAACTAATAAGCAAATATTGCTATAAATAAATCTCCAATCCCCTGTCATAGGTTTCAATTACCTTTATAATTTATGGAGATACATACCCAACGTAGATTCCCAATCTTCTTTAAGGGACCAATTTCAAATCCTGTGGTGGAGCATTATATAACTGATGGTCCGAAGATGGGAGATACTATGTATGTGACCATTAATCAATTAAATGGGGAGGTCCTTATGACATCATGTTGGCTTGATGCACTCAAGTATTGCTGTATAAAATATCATTTTCTCAAGCAATAATATTTCATCAACAGTCGTGTAATCAATTGTCAATGTTCTCCCAGATCTGTTTGGGTTTATTTCCAATGATATACAGTCTCCATTGATGAAATATCCCTTCATTATCTAGACATATAGTCTAGTAACATAAGTAGGGACATGTGCCCGCAAGTGGCATAATAAGTGCGCACTTATGCTAACTTGCGTCACACAATAAACCATCTAGTCGATGCATCGTAAAAATTACCTAGATGGTTAACACCGCGGATTGATCAGTCCGCATTCATGTCCCTGAATCATTCTTAAACTTGCTGGTGATGCTAGGCCATTCTCATCTTAGGAAGGCCGTGTAATAAGTTTTGCAGCAAACAAACACATGGAAATTTATTGATTGTAAAAACTTCTGGTTTTTCAATCAATGACCAAATCAATTTAGTGCATCATTATTGAACCGGGATAGCCCAACCGGTCATGCCAAACAATAAATTCATAAACCAACTTCAAGTTGGTGTCAGCTTCAGGCTGCACAAGCTGTGTATCTAAACACTTAAAATTGCTAGCTCCATGCTAGTGCATTCCAGCTTCTGGCTGGATATGATAAGTTTCAATTACTCAATTGCTAGCTTCAGGTTGCAATACATGTGTCAATATTAGGCTTATTCCAGCCACTCATGTCGAAAAGATCAGAATTATTGGACAATAATTAATGTAGTGGCAGACATCTCCAAAAGCAAATCCTCGAAGATTGTAAAGCTTTGGAATTTTCTGAAGAATAATATAATCCACCGAAAAAATCTTCTGGATCATTTCGGGGACACCTGGCTATCTATGCTCAGGCTATAAAATGGGGGAAAGATTACATGGGAAGATACAGGAAAAACTCATAGATATATAAAAATTCATCAGAGCAAAGGAACAGAAAACTCAACCAAGACAAAAAATGCCTTCCCCAGCAACTGTTTTCTTTGTTGAGGGTGCCTCACTAGGCAAAAGAAATAGATTGGCCTATAGCATGGTAAATGAACAACAAGAGGAACAGCCTAATGATCTGGCGAGAATTCCTCGTTTAGTGTTTGTAGATGAGCTATACTCGTCTAGGTTCTTTGTGACTCCAGTGGAAGAAACTTTCTTCCTGGAGGACCAAGGCAATCTCAGGACAAATTTTTATGGCTCAGCTAACTCTATAATGTTTTTCATATCTGCTAGGATGCAGGAATTTCAGCTAGAGCCTTCATGCCAAATTTTAAATGAAAGCAGTTATTATCAGGTTTCCATGATGGCTCGGAGCGTCCCAAGGGTGATTGAGTTACCACCTACATGGCCTAAGGTACGACTTTTATTGTGGAATTGCAGGGGTATAGCAAGAAGGTCTCAAGACTTTGTGCGTACCTTAAGGGATCTGAAGAATCAGTACAAGCCTAACATGGTACTGATTACTGAGACTCTATGGCAAGCAGGAGAGAATCATGGTGTGATTCCACTTCGTTTTCCTCCAACGAATCGGTTTGAGATACCTGGAGAAAACAACAGGGGTGGTATGTGGTTCTCCTGGAACGACAGTGTTAGGGTCAACATTAATAGTGAGGCTCAGAGTTTCAGGGTTAATGTTGAACCCAATAGATAGATTACTTGTTTAAGCATATGTATGAGAACCATTCTTCTTTGAATGTTTTCCAGTTATGGATCTGTTTTGCAATAATAATATGCATGTTTACTTTGAGCCTTTTCCATTTATTATCTCATTTACGCCCACAGGCACAAATAATTATACTGTCTTATTCGCTTCAGGGAATAAA
The DNA here is from genome assembly GCA_028386065.3 of Turnera subulata. Lineage (NCBI taxonomy): Eukaryota > Viridiplantae > Streptophyta > Magnoliopsida > Malpighiales > Passifloraceae > Turnera > Turnera subulata. Next base: position 79,822 of record JAKUCV010002091.1, on the reverse strand, counting down.
TCTGAGTCAATTCATTTGGGATCCACAATAATTTATTTTATTACTTGGGATGTCTGTACTTGCGTAAATATACGATCTTCTAGATCATATTAAAACATGCGTTCTTCAGGAACATATTCGAATTTATGCTCTTCTGGAGCGTGTTAATCATTTTTTTATTTCGAGACCATAATATGTTATATTTTCGAGACCATAATATGTTATATTGACATCCACACACATATAATTCTCCCCCTGTGGATGTCAATTTTGCATTGTCTTCGAGACTAATGCTTCAGGCATTGTTCTAAGAAACAAATATAAAGTATTGAAAAGTAAATAAAATAAATTGCAATGCGAATTAATTTAAACTGAACATAAAATAAATTGAATATAAAATGAATTGCTCCTTCAGGGTAAGCAAATATAATATCCACCTTCTGGTGGTCATATAATTTCCGTCTTCTGGTGGTAATAGTGTGTATTTTCGATTTTTCTTTAAAGGATCTTCAAGATCTTTTGAACGGTAAGACTTCCAGTCTTCGTTGTATGTTTCTTTTCCCGAGTCTTCTGGACTCTTACATTTAGTCTTTCAGACTATTCTCATTTAAATGCATTTTCGCATTTAATGCCCATTATAAATTTCTTCCGGAAATTTTAAGAGTCCTCAAATTCAAATAACATAATTGAATATATAAATGCTTAAAATAAATAAGCAAGGTGCCTTATATTAATTACCCCAAGTAAAGTAAATGGCAGAAAATTAAAATAATGGGCCTAGTACGAGCCCATAAGTAAAATTAAAGACGAGAAAATTAAATGCAATGGGCCCTAATATAGCCCAATTAAAAATAAATGGCTGGAAATTAAATGCAATGGGCCTTTAATTAATTAGCCCAATGAAAATTAAATTGTTGAAAATTAAATGCGATGGGCCTTACACGAGCCCAATTAAAACGTAAATAAATAGGCGGCGTAGCCGGCCATTAAATGACTAATGGGCCTTTTTAATAGCCCAATCGGAATTTAAATAAAAAAAAAGAAAATATGCTTACTCGATAAATCTTTCAGCAATAACATATATAATATACTATATAAATACCTGGTTACTATTCCGGTATATATATTTTTCGGGTTGGTCCAATATACATTTCGAATTCCGACCAAACACTTCTGGGTTTGCCGGGGAAAAACCCGAGGTATCAAAATTCCGGCCAAACACTTCTGGGCTTGCCGGGAAAAATCCAAAGTATCGGATTCCGGCCAAACACTTCTGGGCTCGCCGGAAAAATCTCGAGATGCTAAATGTCGGCAATATAAATTTTTTCTTTTTCTTTTCTCTCTTCCCTATTTTATTTTCACTTCTCTCTTTTTTTTTCATTTCGGGTTGGGCCTTGTATAGTGCAGCCCAGGCCCAATAGAATAATGCTGCCCATGCCCAGGCCCACTGCCCATGGGCCTCGAATAATGCAGCCTAGGGTACAAATAGTGAAGCCCAGCCCATCTTTAGCCAGCCCGCGGGTCTAACCCGACCCGGACAGCGACCCGTGCGGGTCGTCTTCAACCTCTGGCGGGTCCTCACAGGTTTTGTGACGGCGGCGCGACGAGGCAAGGAGCGCTGGGGGCACGAGGAGTCACGGCGAGGTGGCGATGCGGCAGGCGGCAACGCGAGGTGCGGCGGGATGAGCAGCAGGCTTCGGCGGGCAGGAGGTGGATCCGGCGACGGGGTGGCTAGTTGCAGGCAGCAGCGGCGAGCAGGGGCGGCTGAGGGGTGCTGTGCGGTACGCGTGAGGGGCAGCGGCGCCGTCGCTTGAGGTCCGGAGTGGCGTGGACGTCGCGGCCGTTGCGTGCAAAAGGTGGCAGACCCGATTAGCCGAGTCGGGTCGCCGGGTTCCGCCGTAGGGTCGTCGCTCCTAGGCGGCGCGTCCAGCGTTGGAAATGGGCGTGGAAGGCAGCGGCTGGTCGGCGACGTCGCGGGGAAGGCGCTGGTGGCGGCGGTGTTGCGAGTGGTGGCCGGAAACGCTTACGGATGAACAGTGCCGAGGGTTGTGTGCACTGTTCATCTTCATCACTGGTTTTCAATGTTTTCGTTTCTGGGTATTTTTTTTTATATGCACAGATAGTCTTTGCTAGGTAGAGACAATCGTGCCTGATAACGTGTTAGAAATAATGGTACGTTAATGGTGGAAAGAATTGTTCATGAAGAGAAAGAAGAGGAAGCTGCCATGGAGAGGAGAAGAAGAGCTCTGTCCGGCTCACTAAATTTTATTGCCTGGGCCAATATATATAGGTACAAAATATAGAAAATACAGGTGATGGTTGGTGGAATTTTGTCCACTAATCCAATACTTCACGTTTTTATAACAAGAAGTAAAAAGAGAAAAGAAGATTAGGGTTAGGGAGAGCAGGAATCGATTGCGATGGCAACAGATAAGAGAGGTTCAGATCTGCCGGTATCGCCGCCGCGCAGCAAGAAATGCAAGGTTGGGTTGCAATCGGAGGCCAGGGCGTCGGCTCACTTCTTCCACTTCGATTTAGGGTATATTCGAGCAGTTTACATGAAACCGGGTCGAGGGTTGATGTATAGCGAAGGCCTGAAGTTCTTACCCGGGATGGGTAGGCTGGTTTCGGGTGGGATAGCGTATGCTATCGGCTGCGATTGCTTTGGGGGATCTTATCAACGTGAAGTCTGGATTTGTGATTTGAATCAGGGATCTGCAGATGTTGAAGATAAGGATAACGATGATTATACTGATGAGCAGTTGGCTCTTCTAGATCCTCCTAGTCCATATCCATGGAAGCAGGGTCCCTATTTGACTGGGGCAAAGCCAAGCCCCCTTGTTTTTGCCTTCCGAGGGAAGATCTATGCCCTGAGCTTAGGTCATTGTGGAGGGGGCCCTTTGTTTGAATTCCTGGAGGAGGGCAAATGGAAGACGCTGCCTGATCCGGACCTTTTGTATGATCTCCCTCGTCCTCCTATTATCACGTCTCATCTAGTTCTTGACAGCAGCCTATGGGTACGCGTCCATCATCCAGGTGTACCACACAAAGATCGTACACTCTGTTTCGACCTGATAAAGCATGAATGGGTCCTTAAAATCTTTCCAGATGCTGCCCTTGCTTTGTGTAATTTATGGCCGACTCGCCCTCATGCTGTTGGTAGGGACATCCACTTCCATGCAGGCGATTTCTGTGCTGTCACCAAGTTGCGTTCAGATTCAGATGGAGCGCTTGTCGGCCTTGCTTGCTGCAGCCCGTCCGATTTGTTGTCTTTTTTTCGTGAGGAGGAAAAGCAACGAACCGAAAATGATGCAATGGTAGAGGAGGATTATATTGCTTTCCGTGGCACATTTGCACGGCTCAAGGAAACAACAGATCCCAAGGAAAAGGACCTCCTCCGGTCATCTTTGATTGAGATTCGTGACAGGATGACAGAGAGGTCAGTGGATCGTTACTATCGCGAACGATTCAACCCATTCCCCCAAACGGTAGTTCTACCTGATGTTGGTTTTGTCAAGGGTCTTGAACCCTGTGAGGGCTTCGCGGAAGCAATTTTTTATCCTCCCGAAGAAGATGACACCAACGAAGATTCCCGGTGCCGTCTGCTTGCGCATTACCACTCGCTCCCCATGGCTCCTGGTTTTGGTGCTCCGTGGGGTGCTTTAATCCTCTGGACATTCAGGTTGAATCAGGGGGTCGCCACCGGTTTGTGTCTCGAGATGATTTGTTACCCCCACATTGCTGCTCTTTTGGGGGGCACACCATCGATTTTAACCAAACCAGATTGTGAGCCTCCTCCGCCTCCTCGTTTTAATTGATTTGATGCCTTCTCTTTTCCCCCACCCTCTTTTCTCTCTAATCTTGTTTGCCTGTTTCCTTGTGCAGTTGAACTTACCATCGATTTTAACCAAACCAGATCGTGAGCCTTCTCCTCCTCCTCATTTTAATTGATTTGATGTTTCTCTTTCCCCCCCTCCCTCTTTTCTCTGTAATAATAATCTTGCCTGTTTCCTTGTCAGTTGAATGGCATCCCTGCCCTATATGAAGCTGAGATGTAGCCCGAAGGTCCCCTCTCCCAAGTTTTTTATTTCAACTTGTCCCCAGTTTCTCCTCCTCCCCCCTTCTTTTTTTTCTTCTTTGGTTCTGTGTAAAGACATTGGTGTAGCTGAGAACCTCTACTTGGTATTTCCTGGAATTTAGTTCTGTTGCAGTGAATTATGTTTGACATGTCGTTTATTAATTATTATGTTATTTGTATGACTTGTAGCTAATTTGTTTTTGTTTGAGCAACTTCAAGAGAGGCCCTGCTCTCTTAGCCCGAAGGTCCCCTCTCCCAAGTTTTTTTATTTCAACTTGTCCCCAGTTTCTACCCCCCTCCTTTTTTCTTCTTTGGTTCTGTGTAAAGACATTGGTGTAGCTGAGAACCTCTACTTGGTATTTCCTGGAATTTAGTTCTGTTGCAATGAATTATGTTTGACATGTCGTCTAATTTGTTTTTGTCTGAGCAACTTCGAGAGAGGCCCTGCTCTCTTAGGCAAGCTTTAGATTTATTTGAATACGAGTCCACCACTTTATGCTTCAGCATTCGCGCATTCTCTTTTGTTGTTTTTAGCACCTCCACGGCCTAATGCTTTTTGGCATTTGCAAAGACATGCAATGTATAGGTCTCCTTTTCAAATTTCCTTCTTCCACTTTCCTTTGATGGAGGACCTGCTGTAACTTTCTTCTTTAGGAGGTCTTTGTTTTCATGGCACTTGAAGGAGGGTATGGACCTCCCACCTTGTGGTTGAGCAGCCATAAGTTCTTGATGTTTAAGCTGCGTCATTTATGCTGTGAATTTTCTTTTTACTTCAGGGTACTCCATGCGACATGTTGTTGGTGTTCTTCGTTGTTTTATTCGTCTTGACTATTTTCCTCCTTCATGGAGCTTCATCATTTTCTTTGAGCATTTGTCTCCTTCAATGGACATCTTTGTCGTATTCGGAGCTTCCTTTCACATTCATTATCTCTTCTAAGGTTACTTTAGCTCGATAGCGCCTCCATATGTTTCTTTTCCTTCTTCCTTTCCTTTGATATTTTTGGGAGGAGCTTCCACTTTCCATGGGGGTAGCCCTCTACCAAAGTTTATTTGTGCCTTGTTGTTTCATAAGAGGATTCTCGAGCAATTTCTATCTCTACAGGAGCATCGAGCGTTTTCTCTCATGTCCTTCTGCCAGCATCTATGCTTTGTTAATAAGCTTTTGATTTGCTTGTTTTCTTTCATTTAGGAGTATTTTTATTTTATATTGAAACTTTTCTTCGATTGTTGTTGATGCTCCGTAGTTCTATGCATCCTTCTTGATGTCCTATCTTGAATTATTACTTTCGGAAAATTGTTAGTTGTTTCGGACATTTGCCTTCTGTGCGAGCATCTATTTTTAGGGGTGTTGTTGCCTTTGTTACTTCATCCTTGAAATATTTTCATCAATAATCTCCTTTTCTCTTTTGCATCTTTATTTAGTACTTAATCCTTTCTTACTTCATCATTTTCTACTTGTTCATCATGGAATTGGTTGTTCCTGTTCGTTCTCCTTTGTAAGTTGACTTGATCATTTTCTTTTATCATGTCGCTTTAATAGGGCGCCTTACTTCACAGGTAGTGTTTGATCGTTTTGCCCTTTAGACTATCTTTATTCTGTTTAGTTATCTTTTTAGCACTAGAGCTTCTTTTTGAATGTTCCATCCTCGTAGGCTTTTTGCTGATCTTTTGCCTTCGCAACGGCTACCTTGAGCATTTTTACCTTCTCAAGAGCTTCTCTTGAACCTTTGCTTTTTGCATAAACTTCTTCTCTCCCTGGGGTTGTTTTGGTGTCTATAGGAATTATTTTTTTCCCAAGTCTACTTTCACCTTCTGAAACTATTGCTTCGTTCAGGCACGTCCTCTTCATGAATTTTTGATTTGCTTGTTTTCTTTTATTTGGGAGTATTTTTATTTTTATATTGAAACTGTTGTTTGATTGTCGTTGATGCTTGGTAGTTCCTTGCATCCTTCTTGAGGTCCTATCGTGAATAATTATTTTTTTGAGAAGTGTTAGTTGTTTCGAACATTTGCCTTCCATGCGAGCATTTTCTTTAGCGGAGTTGTCGCCTCAGTTACTTCATGCTTGAAATATCTCCATCAATAATCTCCTTGCCTTTTGCATCTTCGTTGAGTACTTTATAACTTACTTGTTGGGAGCCATCAAGCATTGCTTCATTGGAACTTCATTTACTTCTTTTGCTTTTCTTTGGGCATTTTTTCTTGCATTAGGAGTTCTTTATAACTTTTTGGATAGCAAGACCTTCAAATAGCCTTTACTCTTGAACGTGTTTTTTTTGTTTTGACCTATGGTCCTTTTTAATTCATTTTGGTATTAGGTGTATTGTGGTGTATTTTTGTGATTTGCACCTTCTGATGACTTCGCGATTCTTTACTTCTATTGTAATTTCGCAAGCTTTCGCATGCAGCTTCTGGTCTTTGAGTATCTCTGTCTCTTATGTATCTTTTATTGCTATTTTATGTTTCCTTGCCCACGCCTGGCCTTTTTTTCTTTTTTGTAGTTTTATGTGCAAACACCCGACACATACGGGACCTACTTGGGCCTTTGATGTGATTTTGCGGGTCAACACCCTACGCTTATTGGCCATGCATAGGTCTGTGGTGCGGTTTAGCTGGTCAACTCCCCACGCTTATAGGGTTTGCTTGGGGCTTTAGGCATATGTTGGGTTTTCTTTGACACTCGAGTTTTTACTTAGTGTTTCTTCTTTATTGGACCTTGTATTTCTTGTTGTATGAGGTTTTTGTAGATATTTTTATTATTATTTTCAAAAGCCTTGTTAATGTTATAAAATTGGAAGATGAAATTTACTTGACTGTAATAGTATAAGCTTAAAGGTAACATTACAATTTTGATGGTAATAATATAATTTTGATAATATTGGGATTGAAGGCTTGTTTCATGCCTGTGTTGAGTATCAAAGTTGGAATTCTTCTTTATATTAAATTTTAGCTTCTTTTCATCTCTCTATTTCCTTTAGTTGGCCTACTTTAGTCCCTCTTTCCGGAATCCAGTGGAAAATGCTGACGTGACAAGTTTTTTTATGCACTCAAGTAAGCTTTAAGCATCAATGGTCTCAAGGACTAATTAGAAGAGCAAGATCAAGGATGCTAAAGAATCAACTTTTACATCACATTCAAGCTCTAATAAATAAAGAGTTGCAAGAAGACATTATGATCAAGCTTGGAAAGAAGTTGAAGATGAAGCCAACAAACTTGCTAGTGTTGGAGGAAGCTTAGTCGACTAGGATTGGCATGTGGGCCCCAATCGACATATCCCTTTATTAATTATATTTTGACCCCTTGAATTTCGGTTTATTTTTGACTCGCCCCCTAAATTTTTTTTCGTCAAATGACCACATGAACTCCCAATTTGATGCAATTAACCACTTTCGTCCATGGGCAAAAGGATTTCGTCACTTACACAAACGGAATATTGGGATGAATGACACGTGGCAGCATCATAACCGTTCAATAATTTTTTATTCTTTTTTAACAAAAAATACGAAATAAAACTATTTATATCAAAGAAAATAACTATTTAATAATTTTTTTATTTTCCTTTTTCTAACAAAAATACAAAGTAAAAAGGGAATAAAAAAAATTATACCAATTAATTAGTAACTATTATTCCCTAAAAATATGGAAAGCTCCCATTAATTGGTATAAAAACAAAAAAATACCTAAATTTTGGGAAATTAATAATTTTATTTTTCCTAAAAATGTGAAAGCTCCCATTATTTATTATAAAAATAAAAAAAATACCGAAATTTTAGGAAATTAATAATTATTATTCTTTGAAAATATGAAAAGCTCCAATTAATTTGTATAAAAATAAAAAAATACATAAAATTTATGAAATTAATAATTAATATGCCCTAAAAATATAAAAATCTCCCATCGATGGGTATAAAAATAAAAAAATACCTAAATTTTATGAAATTATTAATTATTATTCCGTAAAAATATAAAAAAATTACTAGCCCGTTTTCGGTATTTACTTTTTATGGAATTTTCAAAATTTTTAGAATTTTTCAAGGTAAAAATGGGAAAACCTTAAAAGCTCTCAAAAACCAGTTTTTTTAATAAAAAATAATTAAATAGGAAGGAACCTTTATAATTAACATTCAACCTCAAGAAGCAACATGCCCAAAGCAACCTTATTTTGCACTGAACTACACTTTTGCGCCTCAATGTGATCAAACTAATTTTGATACGGCAAACTTTTTTTTAGAAGAAAAAAAAAACAAATCGACGTTGACTTGGCGGGTTGACGGTTGGCGCCGCCCACGTCTCCTTTCTCTCCGCGTCCCCCGATTCCACTCAACGGTTGGCTAAACCATTCCCAGACAACCCCACCCTGCTTTCCACTTTCTTTCTTTTGCTTTTCTTTTCTTTTCTCCTTCTCCTCTTTCCCGACTTCTTTCTTTTCTCTCTCGCGAGCCACCATCACCATCATCTTCTTCTTTCTTCTTGCGCCGCTGTCATATCTCACCACCGCTGCTACCCTTTTGTAGGAGGAGAACGGGCTTGTGCGAGGCGTGTTGCCGCCGAGCTCGTGTGACGGGTAAGTCACTGGTCCCTACCTTTTTCTTCTCCTCTGCCCTTTTTCATCTTCTGGTACCGATTATTAATCGGGTTCCTTTTTGTGTGGGGTTGCTGCGTGATGTGGTGCATTTGATGGCGGGTCGCCGACGTGCGGTTTTTGTGGATAACCCGGTTTGGGTTTGCTTATGTGGGTGGCTCTGGTAGCGGGTCGTGGATATTCTGGTTGCTGGTGGTGGTTCTAGGCGGTGGCTATGACGAGTCCAGTGTTTGTGATGGCTGTTGATGACGGTTCAGCTGTGACTGGTGGTCGGGTGTGGTCGCCGACAGTGGGCATTTGTTCTGGCATTGAATGTGAATGCATTCAAGTTTCTAACTGGGTAAGGATTCTGATTCCCCATTCCATTCCAGTTCGTGTCTGTTTTCAGTATGGATTGCTTGCTTGTTGGTTTCTGTGATGGTCAATTTTTGTTGTGTAGAAGTCTTGAATTTGTGATTGTTTTATCTGATGGTCATGAGTAAATTATTCAACTACAAAATATGTGACTATATAACCTGTCTAAGTTGGTTTAACTAAACACGTAGATTCTATCTTGGCATCGTTTGTTAGACGGAACATGTGCTTGTTGGAAGTTTAATTTGAGACTGGTTGTTGTATTGCATTTTGGCACTAGTGATATAATGGGGTGGCGTATCTGGAACATTCAAAATACTAGAAAATTATATTTTTGGCTTTTGAGCTGGTCCAAAACTAATCGCTAGAAGTTGAGGTGAATAAAGTTCTATATTTAATGGAGTGTGTATTGGGTTTTGCAAATGCTTATTTAAAATACAGTTTCGTGACTGTCTTTCTTAGAATCCTTATGTAAATCGCTTTGCAACCTTAAAGACCAAACTTAAATTGGAGAATGGGCTTTGTTTCTAAAGGCTAACTCGAATAACACGACGGTAGCGTTGGTTTATAAAAAAAGAGTGTTCAATTATATATGTATATATATATATATGTATATATATGTATATATATATATGTATATAACTTGGACTTTGGTCTTACTCCTTGTAAAATGTGCCTCGGCACCGTCTTGTATATATATATCTTTAGCATGCAATAAATGTCATGTTATGTCTCTCCATGCTTTACGTGATACATGTCTATGTTCAGGCACTAATGACACCTTAGGAGCGGCTGGGTTTGAACCCAAGACATGATCAGAGTGTTGGTTCCTGAATGTTCTTACAGCTCAGGTGAGGACATATAAACCTTTGTCACTGCCTACAATACTCGGTTAATTGTCATGGTATATGAGTGGTAATATTTGTCTGGCATTGGATGCGATATGCGTGAATGCCTGCTGTGTTAATGTTGTTGTGATGTGGTCAATCATACAAGTGCACAGAATCGTCGTGGTACTCAAGGTCGTATCCACGGAGACTAGGCAAGATAATAAAAGATTCAAATCATATGGTGAAAATAAATAAAGAGAAATGTTATCGGAATTGAAGATTGATAATAGAGCAAATATCGAATTGAGTGTAAAGAGATTAGAAAGCAAAAGCAATAAACAAAGTAACAATGCAAAGATAAAAAGGCCTAAATCGTTCGGGAATTCACCGCCCTTCCTTTGCCATGGATCAATGTACTATTTCAATTGAAACCTGCAACCAAACACATGAATTTTGATGGGTAACAACCTATAGTGAAACTATCCGCTCTCGCCAGTCTAGTCTCGTCTCAAAGAGTCACCTAATCACTCTCGTCAATTAGATTACTTCTAGGAGCAATGAAGCTTGTTGTTGCTACTGATTCCACGATAACCTAAACCCTCTCAGCATTTAGATTAAAGATGATTGATGATTTTTGGATAATTGACTTCTCCTCTTGGTACTTCACCTATTACCTAGAAGTTGCAATAAAAGCTGGCCATTTCCTTAAAGCAGGAAATAAGCTCACAACAATCAATCAAAATTACTTTGTGAATGGACTACAACAAATTGTACATCAACCATAGCAAATTTAGAGTAGGCTACATCCCTATGATCTAGAATGAAAAAAATTAGTTCATGAATGAACTTGAAACAACAAATGAAAATGGGAAAGACATGGTTTCCTCACAACAATCTCAAAAGAAAATGAAAGGAACAACTACTTGACAGAATTTTTGGCTTCTAGGTGTGTGTGTCTTATGTCCTTCAGCTCCCACTATTTTATAGTGCTTCTTCACGAGTTGGACAGCTTGAAGATGACTTATTTTAATGTCCTATAGTCAACAAAATCGTGCTGGAAAGGGCCTGAATGTTGAAAGCATTTGCTGGTGGAGTGGTTGCAAAGTATGGGTTGCCACTTGCTTTTCCAGCCTAGCATGAATATTCTTTCTCTTTTGCATGTGCTGATGGTTGAGTTTTCTTTTCAGGAAATTATGTTGGTTTCCAGGCTATTTTATTCTCCTTGAGTGCCTTCCAGGTCGTCCGATTTGATTATCCAACAAAGCATGTGCTTCTGGTTGCTATGATGCTCTTCTAGAAGGGGTCACATGGTTGGCAACATATGACCTGAGACTTGCAAGCACTTTTGGCACCTTTAGGCAACCGAATTGGACATAGGGATATTCTACAAAGTTGTAGATAATTATCTTGTCCATATAAAGAACTCCTGATTTGGACTTGTGTAGTAGGAGTTATGATAGCCAGTGCAGAATTCCTGCACGTCTGCAAGTTTGGGCAGAAGGTATTAAACATCGATGTTGGAATAACAACATCGATGTTTGGTGAAGTTCAGCATGTCCAAATTTGGGCAGAAGGTCTGAAACATCGATGTTGGAATTACAACATCGATGTTTGGTGAAAATAAGTTCCCAGAAGCCTTTCAACATCGATGATCAGGATGTCCAACATCGATGTTTGATGGAGTGAATTGAATTGAGGACTGCTCCTAATCCGTAAGGCCAAAAATTATGAACTTTATAACACTAGAAAGCTCAGGATGTCTACTTTCATCTCCAACTAGTTTCATGTTAATTGAACATCTGAGGCTTCTGAAATCGGCCAAAGAGTGAACTGTGCTCAAGTTTCTGCCCGGTTTCCAGCTTTGGCCGAAATTGATCGTCTTCGGTAGCGAAGTGGGACGATTTTACACCTAAAAATATAATTGTTAGTTCAAGCAATGTATTCAACAGTCAAACAAAGAAAGATAGGTAAAATGTATGATTTTTATTCAAAATCATAATAATAAAGAAGTTTTCATGCCTTTAGTACTATGTGAAATATGTGCATATCAAATACCCCCACACCTAAACTTTTGCTTGTCCCCAAGCAAAACAAATTATAACCATGGTGACAATGATATGCAGTGGTTTCTTTTCTCAACTCTGATCCAATGTGACTTGCTTATAATTAACTTTTTCCGTAGACTAAATAGAGACATGTAAATCAAAAGTAAATCAAGGCACTTCACTCAGCTAAGTTTAACAAAGAAATCGAAGATCAAATTTCCGCACAGATCATACTAGTTGATGTGTTCATGTCTTTGAGCACTAACTTTTCAAATTTATAATCTTGATCAATCTCAACACAACACACAAAATAACTCACAAGTAAATGCAACGGTTGATAATTGCAAGCGTACAGTGTACTATGTAGATAGCAGTCTAATCAAGTCGATCCACGGAACAAGGAATCAAGTACTAACTAATCAAGCACTAAATATTATCAAAGCAAAACAATATGAAGATGGTGTAGGGTGATGTCGACTTAACAAATTAAAAAAATAAAAACTGCAAACTTAATCTAACGTAGGGTTCAATCAATATCTAAAGCAATCTAGGAAATCAGGGTTTATACAATTACTTTCTAGGTTTATAATTAATGATGACGAAATTATTGATGTTATGTGTGATTGTGAGCAATTGTTTCTAATGTCTTAACTCTCAGCTCTCGCATGTTGAATCAAATATCTAGCAAAGATTACTACCTAGCTCTCGCATAGCCTAGCATCCATACTAAACTCATTAAGCATAAAACTATCAATCAAGCCCTAAGAAACTATCAGCTCTCGCATATTTTAGCATCAATCAATCTATGTTCTTCTAGGTATCATCATATAAATCACGCAGCTCTCGCATCTTGCAATCAATAAGAATCAAGCCAAAGTAGATAATAAATTCGGCGCACATAGATTGAACAATCAACACAATCAATTCGATAAAATCAATCCATCAACTATAAAACCATAGAAGTAATTGGCTACATCCCTAGTCCTAGAAGAGAGAATTAGTTCCTCATAATAAAATAGCAATCAATCAATATCTCACAAGAATTCATCAAGTAAACAATTAAACAGAAAGAAAATCGAGTAAAGGGAAGGAAGAAGAGTCGGCTGGCCGATTTCTGCAGAGAGTTGATGGCGTCGACTTGCTCCTCTCTTGGATCGATTTTTGCTGCAACTGGTACTATGATTCTGTGACTCTTTAAACCTTCAAATCTTGCTGGAAAACTTTGGATTGTTGAGGGGAATAATCAAGGAAATTGGATGAGGAATTCGGCACCACCTAGAGGATCAAAAAGAGTCGAAATCCTAACCCTACTAGTGTGTGTAACCTAATAACTAACCAATCCGGCAGAACTTCGCCCTCTGACTTCTGCCTCCTGAATAAGTCAACTCCAGGGGTCCTTTTATACTGGTTTTAGGGCTGAAAGTCGGTTGGGGCTCTCCTTCTTTGAATGGTAATTTAATTCTTGACTTGCCCTCAAAGTTGGACTTTTGCCTGTTTTCTGAACCAAAATTTGCACGGCAATTATCGATTAGAAGAATTCTGAACTGGATTGTGGGATCTTCATGAAAGTTCTAGATAATGCTCTTAACTTTCTTTTTATAAAAAGAACTCCTCAATTGGGTTTCTGTAAATCAAGATATCATCAAAATTCTGGGCTTGGGTCGGCACAGAAAAATCTGTATCTTGGGCTGGAATCGACTGCTTGCTCCTCCCAATAGACAAATCCAAAATTATTAAATTTTTCTCATTGGAAAGATATGTAAGTCTAGTTTCTTCTCCAATTGGTTTCACTTGATTTCGATGTCTAGATCTCCCGCAATCTTCAAAATACTCAGCTGTGCTCAATGCAGAAAAGTTTACTAAATTGGGCCTAGTTTCCAACCTTGGTTAAAAAGCTTCCATTCTTCAATAAAATCGACTAAGTCCTGATAAAAACATTCAATCAGCAAAATTGAAGTACTAAATAACATAATGCATGAAAACACACAATAATATAAAGATTATACACATAATGATCAAGAATACATAGTGTGAGAACCCGACCCAGAATCACCTGGGCTGTAATACCGCAGGTACACCCTAGAATATAGAGAAGTATTTGCATGATGAGATCCGGGTGTAGCTTGTCCTTCCGGCACGTTCGTATAGGTTGGATAGGGTATTCGAGAGAAAGTAGGTGATGTTGATAATGTTGGGTGTACATGATGGTATGGGTTTAGGCTCGGTAACATGATTGATATCGGATTGAGATGAGATGGTTCGCATAGGCCTTGCCTAGTGCACAGAAATGGGCTCGAAGTGGTCCGATGGCACGGTTGGCCTAGTTTGGTGTCCCGAGTGCTCGACTTGTCTAATGGGCCAATTAATGGTTGGAAATGATAGGAATGTGATAACTTGGTGTAATAAATTCACTAGAGGCATGATTGGCCAAGAGGATTATCGGTTGGTTCGATTTGGTGCGGAATGGTGCACAACCGGGGCATTGGTGTGCCCGTCGGTGCACAATTGGGTGCGATGAGGGTAAATGTGTCATTTGCCAAACCGACCAATCAGGGTTCGACATGTGGCTTGGGAATATGCTGCTGAGTGTGTTTGGTGTGTAAGCTAGTAGGTTGAGTGTCATGGTTCTATTGGTGGAAAACAAGCATGAGGTGGAGAGCTACTTGGTGCAAGTGGCACCAAGTTGGCAAGTGTGGCAAGTAGGTGCTTAGTCACCTACTTCCCATCACTTAAGAGCTGGAAGTAAGCAGCTCTCACTCATTCTGATCAGACCAAATTCGTGATAGGTGAGAGAGAGAGAGAAGGAGAGAAAAGAGGGGAAAGGAGGAGAGTGAGACTAGGGGTTCTGCTCTCGGCCAGACAGACCCCTGGCGACTAAAATAGCGATTCCGGACAAACTATGGGTTGGAATTGAGTGAAACCAAAGCCCAGAGTTAGCTAACTTCCATAGAGTTAATTGGGAACCGGTTTGGTAGATTTTGGAGCTGAACTGAGAGAGTTATGCGCTCTACAAGTTCACTGTTCTGCAGCAGGCCTGCTGCAGGAATCCGAGTTGGTGTAGGAGCTATATCTGGAGCTAGATAGTTTAGAATTGATTGTTCTTAGTGGACATGGAAAGCTAAGAGGCAGGGCTACAACTTTGATGTTGATGCCCATGGTCGTTTATGCCTCTAGGTTCGTATTCAACCTCGGTGAAGCTTCTGTTGGTGCAGGGCAGATTCTGCCCGGGATGCTGTAAGATTGATTTATGTGATCTAATTGTGCTTTATATGTTGTGGTTGGTTGAATTGTGTTGTGATGCATATTTATATGTGTGTTACAGAGAAGTATGAACCCTAGATGCCTAAGGGTTCCAAATGGATGGATGATGGCTTGATGTGCCTAATGGTTTGGTAAGTGGGGTTTGCTTACTTGTGATGATTGATGGTGCTACTTGCTTGGTAGATGCTCAATTGCTTGGTGAAATGCACCTATGGTGCTAAGCTGATGATGTTGATGAAAGCCTTGGCTGAGCTGATGTGCCCATAATAGGGCTAAGCGTTTGCACATTCATGCATTGCATTGCACGGATGCTATACTATATGTATCGATGTTATACTATATATGTAACGATGGACCTTGCGGTGCTGATGGCCGCTTGGTCAGGATGTTGACCTTGCTGTTGGATGCTATTTGCCGCTTGTTTGGTATTTTTGGTTGTTGCTAGTAAGTTGATTCTACTTACTGAGTCAGTGGACTCACCCCCCAATTCCACCCCTTGTTTTTCAGGTGCGAGGATGAGAGTACGGGCAGCGTAAACTGATGGGTATAGCTGAGTTGTATTATTTATTTAGTTGTATTAAAAGAGGTTATAATTTGCATTGTATGAGTTAGTGCCCCTTGTAGCAGAATTCTATAACATTAGAGGATATGGAGTTTAATTCTTTTTGGTATTTCTGTTGCCTTTGCATTCTTGTTTGTTTCCGTTTATGCTGCGCATGTTCTTGTTAGTAACCCGCGAGGCAGAGGCAACAAGCTTCTGTGAGGTTGTGTATAGGCGTTGGGGTGCCTTGCGGCACGATGATGGTGCACACGGTACCTGGCCGGTCGCGCTTAGGCGGGGGCGTGACAGAATGGTAGCGGAGCATTGTTATAGAATTTTGCTACGGGGCATAGGCTGTTGAGTCTTGGCTAATACCCATCAAGTTAGAGGTTGGGGGATAGGTGAGAGGCGCTTGTCTTATTTTTATGTGCTATATGTGTACTATACGTTGCTGTGTTTTGATGTTTGTTTGATGTGTAGTTCGGGAAGCTCGTGGACAAATTGTATTGACATGGAGCAGTTGGGAATAAAGTGTGGAGGAAGTAAGTAGTTGATTGCGTGGATTTTAAAGAAGTGTCGGAAATGGGTGAACAAGTTTTATGATGGATTGGATGGTTTGGACTGGAGTAGAATCGAGGTACCTGAGAGAAGTTTGTGAGCAGATGTGAGCGCATAAAGAGATAAGGATGCACTTTGCAGGCTGTAGTTTGGCATTAGTAACAGAAGGGCAGTAGGAAATGTCGTGGAATCTAAGGAAGAGTAAGGTGTAAAGGAATAGGCTGTGATTGTTGGCTCAGAGTTTGTAACTGAAGGATGTTTCATGTTTACATTAGGCTTTTAAGTGCCTTAAGTAGTAATGGATGAAGATGATGGTTATGAATGTTTTGGGTACTTAGCATACATTAGAGTGAAGTTGACACCCTGAATTATATAGAGATGGTTTGGATTACTTGGAGTTAGATTGCGGAATATTAATGTCGACGAGGTATGTCGTTCGATTTGGGAGTGATTGTGAGGTACTATATATTTTTGGGAGTTATGACCTTAAACTGAACGAAAATTGAGTATGTCTTTTGTTATGGGAAATACTTGAGGTTAGAAGTGGATGGGAGACGATATTGAAGAGTTATGTAAAGAGATGGTAAGGAGTTGAGGTAAGCGGAGTGACGCAGCGGAAGCATGATCGACTTGATTATATACAATTGGTCCGAGTGGGTATCTTGGTGGCTTAACTAGTGTAATTGGTGTGCTTATGCATGCGTTAGTGTGCATTAGTGTGAGAGTAGTGCACCTTATGGCCTAGTTTGGGCAATTGGTTTGATTAATGATTAGAGTGCTAGTGCACATATGAATGTGCAAGTGGCAAGTTTCGTGGTTCGGTTTGTGTAAATAGCCTTATTGGTCAATTGGCATAGTAATGAGCGGATAATGCACCGTAGTGGAGTGAATAAGATGTAGAAGTATTAGCAATGAGAGAATAAGTATATGGATTATAGTAGCTTATTGAGTGATGTATCATATCGAGAAGTTAAGTGGAGACTTATATGGTTACATTTGGAAGGCTAATGGTACATTGCAAAGTTTTACTACTTTGACTATGTGGCCACAATTTATGAAGATTTTGCAATTACTGCTTTGAAACTGTTTTTAAAGACATGAATTAAGCAAGTTTGGCATAAGTACTGCTTAGCCTATCCATTTGTGCCGTGGTCAGAAGTGATTGATAGTTGAGAGAACTATAATTTATAAGATTGAGATTGAGATGTGACACGAGCTGGTGTGTGATACGGATTGGCATGAGAGTTACGAGTGTAGGAGATATGACAATTTGAGGTAAGTGAAATGGATTATGATGAGAAGTGACCATGAAGGAGTGTCGGATGTATATTGATGAAATGGACATGTCATTTGAGGTATGTAAGTAAGGAGTTGAGGTTGAACTTGAAAATGAATTTCGAGGTGAATAACTTGGAGATATACAGGATTGAGTTATAAATAAGTGACCTACTAAAGGTAGAGCTTGAAGCGAGAGAGGAACAATAGAATAGCATATGAGATGGTTTAAGAAGATGATTGAGAGTTACAAAAGGATTGAAGTGGTCCTTGAGGTTATGATGGCTTCTAAATTTCGAGGACGAAATTCTTTGAAGGAGGGGGTGCTGTAATACCCCAGGTACACCCTAGAATATAGAGAAGTATTTGCATGATGAGATCCGGGTGTAGCTTGTCCTTCCGGCACGTTCGTATAGGTTGGATAGGGTATTCGAGAGAAAGTAGGTGATGTTGATAATGTTGGGTGTACATGATGGTATGGGTTTAGGCTCGGTAACATGATTGATATCGGATTGAGATGAGATGGTTCGCATAGGCCTTGCCTAGTGCACAGAAATGGGCTCGAAGTGGTCCGATGGCACGGTTGGCCTAGTTTGGTGTCCCGAGTGCTCGACTTGTCTAATGGGCCAATTAATGGTTGGAAATGATAGGAATGTGATAACTTGGTGTAATAAATTAACTAGAGGCATGATTGGCCAAGAGGATTATCGGTTGGTTCGATTTGGTGCGGAACGGTGCACAACCGGGCATTGGTGTGCCCGTCGGTGCACAATTGGGTACGATGAGGGTAAATGCGTAATTTGCCAAATCGACCAATCAGGGTTCGACATGTGGCTCGGGAATATGCTGCTGAATGTGTTTGGTGTGTGAGCTAGTAGGTTGAGTGTCATGGTTCTATTGGTGGAAAACAAGCATGAGGTGGAGAGCTACTTGGTGCAAGTGGCACCAAGTTGGCAAGTGTGGCAAGTAGGTGCTTAGTCACCTACTTCCCATCACTTAAGAGCTGGAAGTAAGCAGCTCTCACTCATTCTGATCAGACCAAATTCGTGATAGGTGAGAGAGAGAGAGAAGGAGAGAAAAGAGGGGAAAGGAGGAGAGTGAGACTAGGGGTTCTGCTCTCGGCCATCAGACCCCTGGCGAC
Source organism: Turnera subulata (assembly GCA_028386065.3). Classification (NCBI taxonomy): domain Eukaryota; kingdom Viridiplantae; phylum Streptophyta; class Magnoliopsida; order Malpighiales; family Passifloraceae; genus Turnera; species Turnera subulata. The sequence goes on along the minus strand of JAKUCV010002091.1, from coordinate 61,178 downwards.
TAAAATAGCGATTCCGGACAAACTATGGGTTGGAATTGAGTGAAACCAAAGCCCAGAGTTAGCTAACTTCCATAGCGTTAATTGGGCACCGGTTTGGTTTGGTAGATTTTGGAGCTGAACTGAGAGAGTTATGTGCTCTACAAGTTCACTGTTCTGCAGCAGGCCTGCTGCAGGAATCCGAGTTGGTGTAGGAGCTATATCTGGAGCTAGATAGTTTAGAATTGAGTGTTCTCAGTGGCTATGGAAAGCTAAGAGGCAGGGTTACAACTTTGATGTTGATGCCCAAGGTCGGTTCTGCCTCTAGGTTCGTATTCAACCTCGGTGAAGCTTCTGCTGGTGCAGGGCAGATTCTGCCCGGGATGCTGTAAGATTGATTTATGTGATCTAATTGTGCTTTATATGTTGTGGTTGGTTGAATTGTGTTGTGATGCATATTTATATGTGTGTTACAGAGAAGTATGAACCCTAGATGCCTAAGGGTTCCAAAGGGATGGATGATGGCTTGATGTGCCTAATGGTTTGGTAAGTGGGGTTTGCTTACTTGTGATGATTGATGGTGCTACTTGCTTGGTAGATGCTCAATTGCTTGGTGAAATGCACCTATGGTGCTAAGCTGATGATGTTGATGAAAGCCTTGGCTGAGCTGATGTGCCTATAATAGGGCTAAGCGTTTGCACATTCATGCATTGCATTGCACGGATGCTATACTATATGTATCGATGTTATACTATATATGTAACGATGGACCTTGCGGTGCTGATGGCCGCTTGGTCAAGATGTTGACCTTGCTGTTGGATGCTATTTGCCGCTTGTTTGGTATTGTTGGTTGTTGCCAGTAAGTTGATTGTACTTACTGAGTCAGTGGACTCACCCCCCAATTGCACCCCTTGTTTTTCAGGTGCGAGGATGAGAGTACGGGCAGCGTAAACTGATGGGTATAGCTGAGTTGTATTATTTATTTAGTTGTATTAAAAGAGGTTATAATTTGCATTGTATGAGTTAGTGCCCCTTGTAGCAGAATTCTATAACATTAGAGGATATGGAGTTTAATTCTTTTTGGTATTTCTGTTGCCTTTGCATTCTTGTTTGTTTCCGTTTATGCTGCGCATGTTCTTGTTAGTAACCCGCGAGGCAGAGGCAACAAGCTTCTGTGAGGTTGTGTATAGGCCTTGGGGTGCCTTGTGGCACGATGATGGTGCACACGGTACCTGGCCGGTCGCGCTTAGGCGGGGGCGTGACATGGGCCTTCTCACCTATTCTTTTCACCTTCTTCTTCGGGTCAATCCCATATCATTGGAGTCGCCACCCAAGTTTTATTAAGGGAAAAACTTGGGAAAAACCTTCATATGACTCCTTAGGCAACCGCTCATGGCGAACCAAAGATATGGAATCGTGGGTTCGTCACGGATGGGAAGGTGTTAGGCACCCATCCGTGTTGGGTCAAAATCTTATGCAATTAAAGAGCACAAGGGTGCCTTGTGTGCGTGTGCAAGTGTGGGAACAAATCACATAAAAATAAATTGAATTGGAGGGGAAGGAAAAGAAGGTTCGGAACAAAAAGTGAAAATAAAAATATTTGGGCTTGAGTCTCCACCACTAGAGACCATCTACGTAAGCCGGTGACCGGGTTCAAAGCCCACGTAGTTCTTGTCGTGGCATCACAGCAATCACATCATCAAAAGCATCATTATCATCATCACCTCACAATAGCAGTCAATCAATAGAATCAGAACGAGTTACCTTATGTAGCCCTCCTCTCGCTCCTATGCGCTTACCACTCCCGCAATAGAATATGGGCAGAATTTCAACAGAGAATTCGGGGAAGAAGGAGGTCGACCTGGTGTCTGGCCTAAACAAAAAAGTTGTAGAACTACTTCATATCTTTCCAAAGACAACAAGATTACAACAAACTGATGTCTGCAACTCTAGATATGGCTGAAATACTGAGACTGTCTGCACTGAACTCCTCTCCACGGGTTTAGCACTTCTTCTCCACCGATTTGCTTGAATCTGCCTCCTTCCTCTTCTTCTCTTGACCTGCTACTGCTGCTGGCTTCTTGTTTGATGCTTCCCATGGTATTCCACCAGAGTTTCTGCATAAGAATATGTTTCTAGGCTTGGAGAAGTAGGGTTTCTCCAAGCACTCAAGGCTTATGGGTGTGTATGTGAAGAATGTTGTGTGTCCTTTGAAATGTGTGTGAGGGGTCCTATTTATAGTATTCTGGGATGCCTAGGGGCATGGACCTACTTAATGGTGAAGAATATGCCCGAAAATCTGGTCCAAAATCGCGTAGGGTCGAAAAAGAAACAAAATCGGAGATTTTCGGGGATCCTGGGCAGGAATGACCGCCATTGCCGGTCGTCATCCTCCTTATGACAGCCATGGCCGGCGGTCATGTGGGGAAGCCCGCCGGCACACGGCGGTCGTCGCGAGAGGACCGCCGGTCACCCCGCGTGTCACTCGTTCTTTCCTTTTCCGACCCCCAAATCCCCCTAATTCAGCTCTGATTTGATCCTACCGCATAATCAACCCCTAATCAACCCAAAATCACTCAATTACTTGATTATCACTCTCCTAAATCATTCCATAATCAAAAGATTACACATTAACACCCAAAATCATACCAAAAACACAAAATCTACTTAAATGATAATTTGGAAAATCAGAGCTATAAAATTGATCTGCAAGAAATGTGTTAGTGGGCTGGACAAACTCTGGAGAATTAATTTGGATTTTTAAACCCATTCTTAACCCAAAAATAAATCATCTCAATATCATTGGGTCGAAAATAACTAGAAGAGCCCAAGCAACATATTTTAATGCACATAAACCTTATTATACATTTTATCCTAAGGTTAAATCATCTCATTAACCCTAAGATTAAACACATGAAGGTTTAGATTATCAAAATACATTAATTTCACTAAGTTAAATTCCTATCAGGCCTTCACTCAAAATCAAATCATCTCATTAACCTTGAGCATGAGCATGTTTAGAATCTAATTTTAGTGAAATGTTCGTGGGTCAAATTTGGGTGTTCATACATATAAACCTTTGTATGCGTTATTGCTTACAATACTCAGTTAATTGACATGGTATATGAGTGGTAATACTTGTTTGGCATTGGATGCGGTATGTTTGAATGCCTGCTGTGTTAATGTTGCTGTTGCATGCTGTATGTTGATGATGATAACTTTGCTGTTGTGTGCCTCATTATGTGTACAGTGTGCCTATGTGATGAACAATGCCTGTTAGTATGGTTTTTTTGTGTTACGTGCCTTGTTTGCTAACATACCATAATTTGTATTGTGTGCCTGATGACATGATATGACTGTTGAGCATGACTCGCTTTGTTATGATTAGATATGTGATTTATGACTTTATGGTTAGAAGGGCAATTTGGTCATTTCACCTGTTATAATTAATTTAATTGATTATTTTGGGATACGGGTGTTTCATTTATGGGATAACTCGCCTTTATTTTCAAAATAGCTTGACTTCCATCCTGGCTCAGATAACTTTCAAAATTCATGCATCATATGAGGGACATTTCGCACACAACAACATCATGTAGTAGTAGATGGCACTTGCATTCAGAAAAGAAAAAGAAAAAAAGAAAAAGAAAACAACACATCATGTAGAAGTAGAGAGCACTTGCATCAATCATGTAGAAATTAGGGAGCATCCCCCATGAATTGAAAAGACAACACATTTAGACATGTTCATGCATCACTTAGACATAGGATGTTGGTTTCTTAAATAAGGTAGATTTGATTGAAAATGAGTTTTTAATGAAGGTGACCACATCGAAGGTTCATCATCTTATGCAGGCTTAGATGTCGTAGAGTTATTGGCTGAAGGGGCATGGCGTGCCTGAATCTTGCAAACATCATTGGTCGTAGACCAACTAGCATGCCATGCCCATATCCGAGAATTAGATTCCAGTAGCAGACAAGGGGCATGTCATGCCTCGGTTTTTGACTCGTTGAGTTGACGCCACGCAATAGAGGCATAGCTGCCATGAGTTTTGAAGTACTCCTACATCATGGGCCTTCTCAAATGGAATGAGTGGTAAGGCCCAGTTTTTTAGAAAGTTGATATGGATTTTGGGCATTCTCGATGGAACGAGTTGTAAGGCCCAACCTTTGGTAAAATGATGCGAGCGGCATGGCGGGCCCACTTTTGAAACAAGAGGCATGCTACCCCACATTAATGAACCGACTTTTAAAAGGGCATAGGGGGCCTAATTTGTTTGACTTTTTGGGGCATGCTACCCCATTGTTTGAATTGATTTTTCTGGGGAATGCTACCCCATTATTTGAATTGATTTTTCCACGACATGCTACCCCATTTTTGAGTCGATTTTTTTAGGCATGCTACCCCTTGATTGGAAACTTAATAACCCCGTACGATGGGGTAAACACTCAACTAAGAAACCACGTACGATGGGGCAAATTACACAATTTAGAAGCCCCCGTACGATGGGGAAAGTGCACTAAACAAAAGGGCCCCGTACGATGAGATACAAAACTCAGTTCAAAAGGCCCCGTACAATGGGGTACAAAAAATCAGTTCAAAAGACCCCGTACGTACCCCATGTTTTGAGTCAAGTTTTATGGGGCATGCTACCCCGCTATGTGATGTGTTTTCGGGGCATGCTACCCCGTTCGATTTGTGTGATTTACGGGGGCATGCTACCCCTTGTATATGTTTTGCTCTATTGGGGCATGCTACCCCTTGACGTGTTTCGATTTTCCAGGGCATGCTACCCCTTGATTTGTTTTTTTGTGGTTTGCTACCCCATGCGACTCGCTTGGGGCATGCTACCCCGTATGATTAGAATCACTCCTGAGCATACTACCCTATTTGGTTTCCGGGCTTGCTAGCCCAGGTATTGATTTTCCCGGGGCATATTACCCTATGTGTCGATAAGACTTACTTGGGGCATGCGTGAACACCCAAATTTGACCCACAAATATTCTTCTAACATAGATTTTGAGTGTGCTCAAACCATAAGATTAATGAGATGATTTGGTCTCTTGCTAAGGCACATTTAAAATTTATTTTAGTAGAATGCATATATTTTATGAATTGGGGATTTATATGTTTGAACCTTAGGATTAATGAGAAGATTTAATTTTAGGATAAAAAAATATTAAGGTCTAATTCATTAAAATATTGTCTTATTTCATTTATTTGGGCTTCTCTATTTATTTCACCCAATTATATTGGGATGATTTATTTTTGGGCTAGGAGTGAATTTAGAGGCCTAGGTTGATGAAATATGGCCTAGGTTGTCGAGTTAATTGGCCCATAACCACATTACTTGCAAACTAATTTTAGCTCTGATTTTCCACTTAAATCATCCGTAAATGGTAAATGTGTTTTTGAGTTGATTTTGCATAAAATGGGGATGTTAATGTGAATCAATCAATTAGGAGATGATTAGGGGGAGTACTAATCAAGAAAAGAGGATTTTCTGGGTTGATTAGGGGTTAATGACACGGTTAGATCAAATCAGCGCGAAATTAGGGGGATTTGGGGCCGAAAAAGGAAAGAATGCATGAAACCGGAAGAGTCGGGCGACCATCTCGGGATGACCGCCAGGTCCTGGCGGTCATGGAGTGATGACCGCTGGGCATGGCGGTCATGGGTGCCCAGAAATTGATTTTTTGCTCGATTTTGTTTCTAATTTGATCCTATACGGTTTTGGCCCAGATTTCTGGCCAGAATCTTGACCATTATGAGGTGCACAACCCCTGAAGTAACTCAGGTACCTAAAATAAATGAAAATAATGAGATCTCGATTAATTTTACGGTGTCAGAAATGAGATGGAACCAACGTGAAATAACCGTCGACGGAATATTTATATAGCGCTAAATATTTTGAAATAAAATGAGGATCATGAACCTACATCTACTAATGAATGTAGGCGTAGTATGATTGGCCAACATTGAGAAACATGATTAAGGCTGTGTTAGAATCGCTTGTGAAGCGAGATATTTTCCGGACCTATAGTCCGTTGTGAAGAAAGATACTATCCGGACCTGTAGTCCGCACACCAAATGGTGTGGAACCAGTCGATTGAAAATGGGTATTTGTGCGAAAAGAGATATACAAAGCACGGCTTATCGCACAAGGTTTTACCCAAACGACTTGGTATTAATTGTGAGGAGATAGATATACTCCCCTGTGGTGGATGCAATTATTTTTGGTAATTCTGGCATAATGTGAAAAGAATTAGAAATGCATCAAATGGATGCTGTTACAGCCTACATCTATGGATCCATAAGTCATGATATATGCATGAGAATCCCTGAAGGATTCAAGTTGCTTGAAGCAACTAATTCCCAGGAATATACAAAATTAAGTTGATTTTTATATGTTCTAAACCCATTTGTGTATGCATAGTATAAAATACATGTATGAATTTATTATTTCTTATGTTAATGTTTCATATCTGTATGTGCATTTCTATTATTTTTGCGTTTAAATTGGAACTCCCGAAGAAGTCTCGAAATGCTATATTTCAAGAAAGGATTTTGAGATGAAAAATCTTATAAAGTAATTAGATTGGTCCAACAATACCCTATCAAAGTCAATTTATGTTGCTAATAACATAAAGCCTGAAGGTTTTAAAAATTAAGCCTATTGGCAAGATATAACTTTGATCTTATCTTCGGGGTATAATCGATGTGATATTATGTTAACCCCTATGCCCGAAAAGAATATAATTGGTTTTGTAGATGCAGGTCCATTATTTGATCCACATAAAGCACAGACAAACATCTGCTACAACTTTACATATGACATTGCTATATCATCGGGACCACAAAACAAGATAGCAAGGAAGGAGTTCCAACAAGGAATTATGGAGATAATGCTGCACATATTGTCAAATTAAAGTGGTGATCAGACAAAGCATACGTCACCAGAAGTTGACAAGGATGATTAGCATGCAACGATATCAAGAAATCAAGAGATGCCAAGATGAGGGGGAGTAGAATACGCACTGCACTCTTTTTTCCTTCACCAAGTTTTTATCCCACTGGGTTTTTCTTGGTAAAATTTTTAATGAGGCAGTTTTTCCCTAAGCGTATTCTTCCCAATACACAATGACATTCAAAGGGGAGTGTTATAAAATGGGTGAATGTCACCTACCCTTTTATGTCTTTATCTATAATTATGGCTTTATAAAGGCCATACACACATGTATATCAGTGGGTAAAAAGGGAATGAAAAACCAGAGAAGCTTAGCTTCCATTCTCCTCGTTCAGTTTTTATGCTCCTCTTCTACTACTCCTTCTTCTCCATTTTCATTGTATTTGATGTGTCAATTACCATTATTTACAACATATTGCATGTTTTGACTTCATATATATACAGGTAGTATAGAAAAAAAGAGCAGGGTGAGCTAATGAAGGCACATTGTTGTATTTAATTCATGGGCGAGAAGGGACACAGACACATGATATAAGTAATATTTTAAACACACGCGACACGCACGGAGAAGGCAGCCAATGTTGAGAGTTGAAGCGCCAACTCCCCAGCTAAATATATTCCTTCACGTTGGATTACCAAATATTCTTTAATGATCTCTGTGTGTGTTTTTTGGCAGGAAAAAAAAAAGAGCAGAGAGGAAAGCCAAAACATAGGCAACAAGGAGACCCTGTTGTTGTGCTCTCAGCTTGTTGTCTTGGCCGTCACATTAATGATTTCAGCTAGCACTTCATCATCATCTTCATCATGTCCCATAGATCTGGGGTACGTGAAAAGGGTAGCATGGGATAGAGGGAGGTGTTCCACTTCCGGAGGAGGAGGAGGAAGAGTAGGAGAATGCTGCCAGGCTCTGCTTGGCCTTTATGGGATGGGAATAGCGCAGTACCTCAAGGACACTTCCATGTTCCAACTCCCAACCCTCGATGCTTCCTCTTCTTGCCTCACCGAGTTCCAACAAATCCTAGTCTCCACCATGTCCCTATCCCCTTCCCTCGTCCCTCTCTGCTTCCCGGACCCCAAGGACTTTGTGGGGAATGCGTCCAAGTGCGTTGGGATCTTTACCGCTCGGGATTGGACCCTCCAGACCGGCGGCGCCACCCCTCTTGACATAGATTGCAAGGGTGACCTCTCCGTGCTCTCCAGGTGTAGCCTGTGCCGCGAGGCTGCCTTCAAAGTCAACTCCCAACTCACCAATCTCGACCCCAACACCTCCTCTAATTGCTTCGAGTTCATTTGCTTATACGCCACCGCTTTCTCCTCCGACGCCGGCCCTATGGACCCCGCCACCGCCGCCTGTACCCTCAGGGTGCCGCTCACCAACACCCCGGAGAACAGGAAGCCGTCCTCTAGTGCTAGTAGTAGCAAAGATGACGGATTGGTGGTGAAGGTGGTATTGACATCGTTGGGTGGTGTTATTGGGGGTGTTCTGCTTGCTTTTGTACTGGCGGCTCTGTACAAGAAACGGGTCAGGGAGAAGGAGCAGCTGCCTTCTAATTCGTCTTGGAATGTTGTTGATTCTGTCCAGAGCAGTTTCAGGGCCAACGCGGCCGCCGGGGCGAGATGGTTCCGATTGGAGGAGCTTGAACGGGCCACAAANGAAGCCGTCCTCTAGTGCTAGTAGTAGCAAAGATGACGGATTGGTGGTGAAGGTGGTATTGACATCGTTGGGTGGTGTTATTGGGGGTGTTCTGCTTGCTTTTGTACTGGCGGCTCTGTACAAGAAACGGGTCAGGGAGAAGGAGCAGCTGCCTTCTAATTCGTCTTGGAATGTTGTTGATTCTGTCCAGAGCAGTTTCAGGGCCAACGCGGCCGCCGGGGCGAGATGGTTCCGATTGGAGGAGCTTGAACGGGCCACAAATGGGTTCTCCCAGGCCAACTTGCTGGGGAAGGGTGGTTATGGGGTTGTGTACAAAGGGACCTTGGAGGATGGCACTTTAGTCGCAGTCAAGCATATGCATCCCGAGCTGCTGGAGGAGGACAACTCCCGAGGGGACGAAGAATTCTCCAACGAGGTGGAGATCATAAGCAGGATAAGGCACAGGAATCTGCTCTCCCTCAGGGGGTGCTGCTTCTCCGGCGGCAGGTATCTTATTTTGGTTTGGTCGTCACAGTTCCAGCTCGTGATTACTGTGTACGGTAAATACAGGTCGGGGCGTTTCATTTACTCCTCTTCTTTCTTCTTTTCTTTTTTCTTTTTTTTTTCTTTTTTATGGATGTGGGTTGTGGTGGGTTATTGTTCGAATTGTGAAGAAATTTGGGGAGTTTTGGTTATTAGGTTTTTGGTTAATGTAGTGTTGTGTTGTGATTAAGGTTTTAAAAATCGGGGTAAGGTAAAGGTTAAAAACCTATGGCTCCACCGTAAATTAATATTTTATTCTATAAAAATGATTAATAATGAAAAATAAAATATATGTATATTATAATATCTGTAAATTATTTTTTAAATATAAAAATTTAGATAAATAATAGTGATAAATTAATTTAACAAACATTAAATATATGCTATTAGATTTTTTTTAGAAAAAAAGAGAAAATCTCAAAGATGACCCAAGGAAATTGAGTCTGATTTGAATGGTTCAACCAAAATTGGAGAAAACCATCCGATCCAATTTGATCCACAAGAAATCTCGTTTTCAAAATTCTTAAAAACCGAATCGACCACCGGTTCGCGGTTAACTTTGTCGAACCATTTAGTCCAATCCAGTTTACACAATATTGGTTGTGGTGTTGAATTTTGCAAGTTTTAGTGGCAGATGGATTGTGGTGTTTAGTTTGTCATGGTGGTGTTGATATGATCGGGTGGGGGAGGAGGAAGGGCTAGGTGTGATTGTTATTCAATGTGGAACTTTGGTTTTCTTTTTCATCTTTTTGTGAGTAAATTGGCATATTTTTTTATTTTTAAAATTTTTTAGTTAAAATATAAATTTTGAGTGGCTTTAATGACTCCTTGTTTTTTTTACATGGAATCCTAAGAACTACCCATAATCCCCATCCTACCCCAAACCACCTACAATTCCACTTTTGGAATTGAACCCATGACCTCTTAGATAAACACCAAGAGCGATGCCACTAAAATGACTCCTTGTGTCATGCATTATCACCGTTTATCAATACTAAAATTTTTTGAAATAATAAGCTTGGGTGGTAAACTAGGGATTTTTTGGTTGAGTTACGGATTTATTTTTAAAATAAAGTTAAAATTTATTTAACCCAGCAACCAATTTTTTTTTTTTTTTGCTTCGTTGGATATGGAGTTTTCTTTTTGCCTCTGACATTTGTAAATCATATACATGTTTGTCTCTTTTCAGACCATGCACCTATTTGTCTTTTTATTTTACCATTGTGTGCCATGCACTTGTTCCCGTACCAGGCCAGTCTGCCTGTTTTCACTTCTTCATCTTTTGGGCCAGCTATACTTCTTAATGGTTGTTGGGCCTTTGAATAGGTCTTACGCCGAGCTTCTATCAATCCAATCCACAACAGATGTGGATGTGGTATTTGTCCTCCATATTGCTCCAAGAAGTAATAAAATTTCCAGCCAACCAATTTAATCCATGAATATCCTGCATGCCATTCAAACCATAAAACCTGGAGGAAAAATTGTATCAAGCCATTGTCACAAACCAAACCTCATGATCCCAAGAATCCATGTATATCCATAGGACTAGCAGTACTATTACTATCACACTTTTTATTTATGGGCAATGCCTCCAAGAAAATCTTGAAACGAAAAAAATGGCTATCGCTATCAGAATAGAATAAATAAGAATCCCACAAGGCTTGCATGAATCCCAAATCGACAATTCCAATCCCTTTGTAGATTCCAAGTCCAAGTGGAGCTCTGAGTCAATCCAAACATCCTATATGTGATACTTGGTTGAAAGACCGACGAGGACTTGAGGACTATTCTTGGCAACCATAGGAAACACCATGCTATCCTTCCTCTCTCCCTAGTAATCTCTCCAGTTGATAAGAAACGTACATACCAATATGCACAAGAAGCCAATGACTTTGACTTCATATATTTTGCTCGTGTATATATAGGTCAATACATTTGGTTTGTGGTTGTTATTATGGTCATAAAACTGGTGCCTTAACTACTTGTCTTAATTATAAACTCGTACACATAGTTAACCACAAAGAGTTAATGTAGTTTGTTTGTTTTCTAATCAAAATATTCAGGTTTATTCTGATCCCGCAGAAAAAGAAAAATTTAAAACAAAAATTGGATGTTTTAATTCGGTAACATAGATTTCTTTATTAACTAATCCTATTGCATGTTTTGACTTCATATATATACAGGTAGTATAGAAAAAAAGAGCAGGGTGAGCTAATGAAGGCGCATTGTTGTATTTAATTCATGGGCGAGAAGGGACACAGGCACATGACATAAGTAATATTTTAAACACACGCGGCACGCACGGAGGAGGCAGCCAGCCAATGTTGAGAGTCGGAGCGCCAACTCCCCAGCTAAATATTCCTTCACGTTGGGTTACCAAATATTCTTTAATGATCTCTGTGTGTTTTTCTGCTGGAAAAACAAAAAAAAAAAAGAATAGCAGAGAGGATTCCAAAACATGGGCAACAAGGAGACCCTGTTATTGTGCTCACAGCTTGTTGTCTTTGCCATCACATTAATGATTTCGGCTAGCACTTCATCATCATCTTCATCATGTCCCATAGATCTGGGGTACATGAAAAGGGTAGCATGGGATAGAGGGAGGTGTTCCACTTCCGGAGGAGGAGGAGGAGGAGGAAGAGTAGGAGAATGCTGCCAGGCTCTGCTTGGCCTTTATGGGATGGGAATAGCGCAGTACCTCAAGGACACTTCCATGTTTCCAACTCCCAACCCTCGATGCTTCCTCTTCTTGCCTCACCGACTTCCTTCAAATCCTAGTCTCCACCATGTCCCTATCCCCTTCCCTCGTCCCTCTCTGCTTCCCGGACCCCAAGGACTTTGTGGGGAATGCGTCCAAGTGCGCTGGGATCTTTACCGCTCGGGATTGGACCCTCCAGACCGGCGGCGCCACCCCTCTTGACATAGCTTGCAAGGGTGACCTCTCCGTGCTCTCCAGGTGCAGCCTGTGCCGCGAGGCTGCCTTCAAAGTCAACTCCCAACTCACCAATCTCGACCCCAACGCCTCCTCTAATTGCTTCGAGTTCATTTGCTTATACGCCACCGCTTTCTCCTCCGACGCCGGCCCTATGGACCCCGCCACCGCCGCCTGTACCCTCAGGGTGCCGCTCACCAACACCCCGGAGAACAGGAAGCCGTCCTCTAGTGCTAGTAGTAGCAAAGATGACGGATTGGTGGTGAAGGTGGTATTGGCATCGTTGGGTGGTGTTATTGGGGGTGTTCTGCTTGCTTTTGTACTGGCGGCTCTGTACAAGAAACGGGTCAGGGAGAAGGAGCAGCTGCCTTCTAATTCGTCTTGGAATGTTGTTGATTCTGTCCAGAGCAGTTTCAGGGCCAACGCGGCCGCCGGGGCGAGATGGTTCCGATTGGAGGAGCTTGAACGGGCCACAAATGGGTTCTCCCAGGCCAACTTGCTGGGGAAGGGTGGTTATGGGGTTGTGTACAAAGGGACCCTGGAGGATGGCACTTTAGTCGCAGTCAAGCAAATGCATCCCGAGCTGCTGGAGGAGGACAACTCCCGAGGGGACGAAGAATTCTCCAACGAGGTGGAGATCATAAGCAGGATAAGGCACAGGAATCTGCTCTCCCTCAGGGGGTGCTGCTTCTCCGGCGGCAGGTATCTTGTCTACGATTACATGTCCAATGGCAGCCTGGGGGACTTCTTGTACAACGACAACAAAAGAAAGCAACTCTCCTGGCCTCGCCGGAAGAACATTATTCTTGACGTGGCCAACGGACTGGCTTACTTGCACAACGGCATCAAGCCCGCGATCTACCACCGGGACATTAAGGCCACCAACATACTACTGGACCTGGACATGAAGGCTAAGGTTGCAGATTTCGGGCTGGCCAAGCAAACGCTGGATGGCCGGTCGCATGTCACCACCAGGGTGGCAGGCACACACGGCTACCTTGCTCCAGAGTATGCCCTCTATGGGCAGTTAACAGAGAAGAGCGATGTTTACAGCTTTGGGATTGTGGTTCTTGAAGTGATGAGCGGAAGGAAGGCCCTGGATATTGCATCCTCGGATTCTTCGGCTAATTCCCTGGTTTTAATCACAGATTGGGCGTGGCAGCTTGCGAAATCTGGGAAGATAGGAGAAATTCTGGACGAGACAATAAAGGAGCAAGGACCAAAGGGGGTGATGGAGAGATTTGTTCTCGTGGGGCTTCTTTGTGCTCATATGATGGTGGCATTTAGACCCACCACGGGGGATGCCCTCAAAATGTTAGAAGGTGACACAGACATTCCCCCACTCCCAGATAGGCCAATGCCACTCGCTCACAGACCTTACTACTTCGATAACATCTCTACTCTTTCTACTAGTAAGACATCTGGATGGAGCAGCTCCACCTCCGGGACCATTTAGCCTGCCACACTTTAGTTTTGCTTTGCTTCGCTTCTTGACTCTTGAGGTTGCATTGTTGTGGACCTCCAAGAAAATCCAACACCAACCTATCTAATTTTGTCCTCTGTAATTAAATCTTTTTTCTGTTTCTTTTTTTGGTTTGGAGATAAAGGGAATGCAGAACTCTTTCTTACTAAACTGCTTATCAAATGTCTTCTTGATAGGGAAAGTTTTAGCTCTGCAATGTGAACATCATATTTCTGTTTTGGCTCTGAAAAATGTACATGCCAGCAAGAACTTCAAGCTTGTCTTCGGAAATAATTGTTTTTTGCTGCCATGGCTAGTCATGGAGCTAGATTTAATTCTTAGCTACTCCACCGTGGCTGCTGCCTAAGCTCTTCCTTGGAAAATTTTGCAGCAAACAGCGTCTTTCTTTCTACTGAACATCAAACTAGTGATGTTTTTATCCCAATCTGCTCAAATCTCCTGGTTTTTGTCATTTTCACTTGCCAATTCATATTGAAGAGAATACCACCCTCCACTTCCCATCAGTTTGCATCGACAGCCATAGCATAATGGATGGTTGCAGTATCCATCGATCCATTTTACAATAGGGAAACAATATGCAGCCTGCAACAAGTATCTAATTCTAAACCAATATGATATTTTTTTTCTTCTCTATAATAAATTTCCATTCGTTTTAGAGGAAAACATTTAACACAACCTTTTAAATCAAAGATAACCTTCCAATCAAAGAAAAGAAAAAAAAAAAAACAAAGATCTGTAAGTTGAGCAGAATTCTGAATTTTCATGGTTTTTTTTTGTTGTTTTTAGTGTATTCTCTGGAGAACCTAAAATTTCAAACTAGTTTGCAACAAGAAATATAGACTCCAAACTTGAAATGTTGATATGGGGGTATTGAAAGCCAATAGCAAAACATATATAGCGTATTCAAACTGATTGATTTAAGAACAAAAAGAAATCTGAGCTATTCCAATTTTTTAAAAAATTTTGGAAGTGTCGTGTACTCTACTACTCATAGGCCGGCCACATTTAAAAGGTGCCACATCCTAAAACTAAGGAATACTAAGGGGCTTCTTCGAGCATGCTATTGCGTGGAAAGCGCAGAGCAGAAAGAGCCACCCCTGTGATTCTAGCCTAAAACATTTTTCACAATCAGGATTCTCTTCTCTAGTAATCGACCTTTAACACTTTTTTTTTTATATAATTAGAAAAAGAAACATTAATCTCATTTCTCAGATAGGCAGTATACAAAGAAAGATTGATATGACAATTGAGGCAAGTGGTAAGCGACTTGTTCCGCTTAAGCGAAGTCTCGGATTCGAGTCTTCGTGTACGCAAAAAACTTCATTTAGGAGACTCACCCACCATTATTTAGGTGCGCCACCAAAGTCGAGTTAGATTTGGTCTAATCACTAATGCCTTTGATATCCTTAAAGTTCCCACTAAAAAACCAAAAAAACAAAAAGCCATGTGCTAGATCGGGTTGATTTGACTGACAAATAACACATGGGTCACTCCCCTTTGTACTGTAGCTGTACTTGGTTTTGTCGTCTCAATTTCAAATATCCCCAAAAAAAGGAACAACACCTGTGTCCTGCAAGTGACTGACAAGCATACCGTAAAGGATGGGAAAGGCATGTAGCAAATCATTCTTTATTTGTCCACTACTATATTCCTCCTACATAGATCTACGTTTCTGGTGGGCTGGTTGGTGCCTGGTGGCCTCAGCCCACGCTAGAGGAATAACATCGCAACAACCTCTGGTCCTGGTACTCCTGTGCCACTGTATAGTTTGTGATTATTAAAATTAGAACAGATGGAAATCTGTGATGACAGTGTTAATACGCAAATAAATGATACAGATAGGTGATGTAATATGTTATTTCACATACTCTTCTTCCCCCCTGAACAATTCAATATCGCATGCATCTTTGCACCTAGTTATGGGGTTGACCAACCAACAGGGTTAACTAAGAATCCCAGGTCTTATTAACAACGATGCCCACGACACACACAGAGACTATTACCCAGCAGCCATAGCCTGCCAACTTTGAATTAATAATCCTTCACTTGTTTTGAATAATCCTTCACTTCTATTGAACAATCTTTCACTTTTTGTTGAATAATCCTTCACTTTTGCCTAACCAAATATTGTTTCCCTGAAAACGTTTCTGCAGGGGGACTGAACATGGTGAACACCCTTTTGTTCTCTTCCCTTCTCCTCTTTGTATTCTTCATCTTCAATGCTTTCACAGATCCAAGTTCAGCCAATTCTTCATGCCCCATAGATCTCAGGTATGTGAAGACCGTACCATGGGAGGCATCACTGTGTCAAACAAACAAGGACCAAAACTGCTGCTCAGCTCTTCTTAGCCTATTTGGCATGGGAATGGCCCAGCACCTTAAGGATACATCTATGTTTCGACTGCCTGACAGGAATGCTTCTGTTTCTTGCCTGTCTGATTTCCAAGAACAGCTTAATGCCCTATCCATGGACCCCTCCTTGGTCCACACCTGCTTACCGGATCCAGATGAGTTTGTTTCTAACACTTCCAAATGTGTTGGGATAATTACTAGAGCAGATTGGATTCAGAAGACCGGTCCAGCGACCGAATTAGACACAGCTTGCAAAGGAGACTTTTCAGTGCTCACCAGATGCAGTTTATGCCTTGACGCAGGTCAGAAAGTTAATTCTCAGCTCACTAGTCTAGACCCAACGGCAGCCTCAAAATGTTTCTACTTCATTTGTTTATATGCTGCTGCAATTGCCAGTGACTCTGGCCCGATGGATGCACAGACAACTGCTTGCACACTGCGCCTGCCATTAGTGACAGAAGAGACCAGGAAGGAGCCATCACAAAGTAAAGAGAGATTGCTCAAGGTCCTTTTTGCATCATTAGGTGCCCTTGTCGGTGTTTTGCTCGCTTTTGCACTGGCTGTTCTTTATAGGAAATGGGATGGGATGAGGAAGCAAACTGCGAGTTCAACAAGTTTCACGGTTACTCTGTTGCGGAACTCCGGTGCAAAATGGTTCCGTTTATCAGAACTTGAACAAGCAACAAATTGGTTTTCACAGAAGAACTTCATTGGTAGAGGCGGTCACGGGCTTGTTTACAAAGGAACACTTGAAGATGGCACCTTAATTGCAGTGAAACAGATGGAGGATTCGGATTTACAAGGGGATGTAGAATTCTCAAACGAGGTTGACATAATATGCAAAATAAGACACAGGAATCTGCTTTCTCTGAGAGGATGCTGTGTTGCAAGTGATGACTTCTACAGTAAAAGAAGGTATCTGGTCTATGATTACATGTCTAATGGCAGCTTGGGTGGCTATTTGTACAATGACAACAAAAGAAAGCTACTCACCTGGCCTCGCCGAAAGAACATTATTCTGGATGTGGCCAATGGATTGGCTTACTTGCACAATGGTATCAAGCCTGCAATTTACCACCGCGATATTAAGCCCACCAACATACTACTAGACCTGGACATGAAAGCTAAACTTGCAGATTTCGGGATGGCCAAACAAACCTTAGAAGGTCACTCTCATGTCTCCACCAGGGTGGCAGGCACACACGGCTACGTTGCTCCAGAATATGCTCTCTATGGGCAGTTAACAGAGAAGAGCGATGTGTACAGTTTCGGGATTGTGGTTCTTGAAATAATGAGCGGAAGGAAGGCTCTCGACACATCAAATTCATCACTTGTTTTAATTACAGATTGGGCATGGAAGCTAGCAAAATCTGGAAATATAGAAGAAATTTTTGACGAGACAGTAAAGGCAGAAGGACCAAAAAGGGTGATGGAGAGATTTGTTCTGGTGGGGCTTCTTTGTGCTCATGTCATGGTGGCTTTTAGACCTACCATTGCTGATGCCCTGAAAATGTTAGAAGGTGACATAGACATTCCCCAACTACCAGATAGGCCATTACCACTTAGTCACCAGTCATTCAGACCGGTGTGGGATAATCTTTCAATCAGTGAGACATCAGGATGGAGCAGCTCAACCTCAGGCAAACTTAGTTAACATCGCTATACCCAACCAAAAATTTTGGTTCACCTTCCTAGTCTGTAGTTAGATTTGTTACTCTGTAATTACACACATTCATGTGGTTCACCCAGCTTCTTTTTTATTAACAATTTTTTTTTCCCGAGACAGAAAATGCAACCTCTTCCTGTACATAATCAGAAACCAGGCTCTTTAACTCAACTCTGTGGTGCAATACAATGTTAAAGCTTGATCGTCAACCAATTCAGACCTGCCACTTCTAATTGGGACCGAAATAGCCCTCATGTACCAAGCTACCCTCAAAGCAAATGTCACAACACGAATCCATCTATAAGCAGCTAAGCAGCAATTCCTTTTTGTTGTCTTTGAAGCTGTCATGATTGAGGATTCTGCTACATAAGACCTTAGCTACCACGCCATAACTGCTAAGCTCTTCTTTAAGAAATTGCAACAAGAGCATGCTTCTTTCTACTAAAGATCCGAGTGTGGTGCATTTTGATAGATTTCATCTGCAAAATCATGCCCACTTTTAGAGAACAATAACTAGAGTGCCATCTAAAAATCTTCATTGCAGCATTATATCAGGTCAGACATCAAAGAATTAAGAACCAAACTGGTCCACAAACAATGCATTAGCATAGTCATTCACCAATTCTTATGCAAACAACTGGTAACTCAACAAAAAATGATTCTTGACAACCAGGGACCACTGATTTATTCTGATTTATACTGATAAGTGAACATGACATTCTAATGGTGTGAGACCTTCTATCCCATTCTAGATCAGACAAACAAGGAAGCTATGTCTTATTAGCTTCCTACAACCAAGAAAAGGGAAGGGCCTTCTAGGCAGTAGTGACGAAAGAAACATGCTTCTCCATTAACTTCAACCTAGCAATTTTTCTAATAACTGATTCATTTTTATATCAAGTCACTAGGGATGACTACAAGAATAATTCATATCAACTGCCTGTGTCAACGAGAAACTTGGACCCAAATTTTGCCTACAGTTGGCCACTTATTCTAATGAAGTTTGCTTCTGCTGTTTGAATTCACTTAGCACTGGAGTTCTGTGTCTCATTTTTTTCCTAATGGACATCATAGTTCCACTTACTATAGCTTTATAAATGAGACAGCAACCTGCTACTCTAACCTTTGCATAACTTGAGGAATCATCTATCAGGCAAGTTAATTACACATCAACAGAAATACATCTATTTGTTTAATTCCAAAAGAGTACTTGAATTTCACTCCACAGTTCCATCATTTAACTTTTGCTCCAAAAATTCATGGAATATATAATAGCACTCAATATCACGAAACAAATTACAATCCTGAAATTGTAGCACTGCCATAAAATTCCATGGCAAGGAAAAACTAACCAGAAAAAGGCAATCTTTTGATATTCAAACAGCACTGGACAGACATTTTGGCACCAGATCTGATGATCAGCAGAGATTTTTCGCTTATTTGATATGAATCATCAATCCCATAATGGCTCCTTCACCAATGCATTTATTTTCTCTAGAAGAAATTTCAGTACATCTTCTCTTCCTTCTTTTATGAGCAATTGCCTTACCCTCCCAAATGTCACACCTGAAGGTGGAATTCCCTTTTCTATCATTTCTTCCAGTATGACACAAGCCTGGGTGACGTCCCCTTTTTCACAGAGTCCATGTATAAGGACTGAAAAGGTGTGCATGCTTGGGATAAACTGCTTTGACTTCATATATTTCCACACTCGAAGAGCCTTATCCAGCTTGTTTCCCTCACAAAACATCTTTATAATCATTGTATATGTGTCTGCATCAGGCTCACATATTTTGGTCATCCTTCGAAATACCTTAAAAGCCTCATCACTCTCTCCGCGGCCAATCAAACTGTTCACAATGATGTTGCATGTTTTAGAATTTGGAGTTATACCTTTGCTATCCATCTCATTCAACACCCTGTACACATTCTTAAGCTTGTTTACCTTACAAAAAGCGCCAACCAAAGCATTATACACGGCAACGTCAGCCTTGATTCCATTTTTCTCCATTTCTAGGAATGTATCAACAGCATCCTCAATCCTGTTTTCAATGCCATATGTGTGAACCAGAACACTATAAATGAAAGAAGTCGGCTTACAAATCTCAGAATCCATCTCCTTGACGGTTGCAAGAGCTTCATCAACTCTCCCAGCCTTGCAAAGAATGTCCACCATTATACCGTAAGTGACAATATCTGGTTCACAACCCGCATCAACCATTTCCCTGAAAATTTCCCTGGCTTTGGGCAGATTTGGAGCCTTTCCCCATCCCTCAAGCAAGATGCTATAAGTTTTGGAGTCGGGCACAAACCGGTCTTTCATGCTATCAAAAATCTCCTGGGCCTTCCTCACATTCTTAGATTTGCACAAGGCGCTAAGCAAGCCATTGAAAGCAGCAAGGTTGGGAGGCACGCCATATTTGTCCATAACATTGAATGTGTAGATAGCCTCCTCCACCTTCTGCGCCCTGGTGTACCTCCTCATAATGATGCAAAACGTCTCCACATTGACCATCCCCTTGCTCTTCATGGAACTGACAAGATCCCACATGATCTGGAACTGCCTTATCTTGGCAAGGGACTGGATCATGGTATGATAAGCCCTAATGCTATGCGTATAATGGCGTTGTTTGTCGGCCCACTGGAAGAAGCGATAGGCCACTATACCAGCATTCTCAAACTTGTGGAGGACACCCTCGACTATTTGGGTGGAAACCCTAATCCCAGCTTGATCGAGGGAAGTTTCGAGGGTGACTGCAGGGGAAGACATCAAAATTTTGCATATCCTATTTGATGTATCATCCAAAACATCGGAGAATGCCTCGCTGGAACTATATCTTCTTCTTCTCACAAAACTGGAACCCAACAAGTAGTTAGCAGTTCTATTCATATTGAGACCACCTTCTTTTGTTTGGTTAAAAAGGAGAAGAGTAGTACTAGTAGAGAGAACACTGCTTTGCTAGCAAGGTCATAAGACCGACTCCACCCGGTAGCATTGATTGACCCACCCAGTGAAGATAGAAAGATGTTCAATAACTGGTTCCTACTACTAAAATGGTGTGTTTCCAGAGTCACCTATATAGATTAACAAATCGAAAAGAGTAAATTAAGAAGAAGAGAATTTGGAAGGGAGGAACGAGTGATATCAAACTCTTATCACAAAGGAGGTTGTTTTGTCTCTTACTTTGCAGCAAAGTAGACGTTGTTGTTGTTGCTGCTGCTGCTGCTGCTGAGACTGTCAGGAAGGCGGGCGGTGGTGGTTCAACGGGGTCTGAGGGCAGTTGCCGCCGTCGTCGCCAAAGACAGACCACTGAACTGACTATTGAGTGAGAGATTTCAATTTTTCTTTTTCTCTTTTTCCTCTTATTTTATAGCTCTATTTGGTTAATTGTGGGTAATTGGTATGGATGCCTCGCTTGTTGGCCCTTAGCATCTATTTTACGACCACTCCGTCCCGAAATTTTTGACGTTTTTGTAAGACAAATCTCAATTTCATCCCTATATTATACATATTAACTCAATTTGCTCCCTAAGTTCTATTTTGGATCCATTAAATGTTTGTATTTGTAAAATTAATTTGCCTCCAGAGTTTTAATTTGGTTCGACTGGATAGTTGTATTTGTAAAATTAGACTAATTTGCCTCTTGAATTTCAATTTGATTCGATTAAATATTTGTGTTTGCAAAATTGGGTAAATTAGGGTTTGTCTTTTTTGAAATCTACACGTTAATTAAGAAATGCATGAGTGGTGATATTAAAAATCTATACTACAGGTAAATTATTCTCATTTAAATAAAAGAAAAAAGTGCCAAAATTTTTGATTCGACTTGCTTCCGCTTAAGCGAGGTTTTGGGTTCGGGTCTTCGTGTACATAGACAATCTCCATTAGGAGACTCACCCACCATAACCAAATGTACGACTTAGGTCGAATCTCAATTAGTCGGGACAAAAATTTCGGATACCGGATGTGAAACAAGAAAAGACAAAAGTGACAAGAGCCATCAGATGTAATCTCATTTATTGCACTTAGTATATTACAACACTACACTCTTTTTGGAATAAATCTAATTTGCCTAAGGGCAAATATTTTTGAAATTGAGGAACTCAACAAGCTATGCCACTTTTACATGCGGCTTCTTAAAAAGTTGATGCACGACAATTACAACAACTAGCAAAGGTCAAACACATGAATAATTTTTTTTGATGAAAAACGACCTTCATTAATAAGAATGATGAATACATAATAAGATGACTCTCCTACATAGTTCAAAACAATTTGTTACATAACCAGAAGAAAATCAGAAGAAAAACTGAACAAACCACAAAGAAACTAGACAATTCTATGCCAGAATCGGTTTTCATATTGGACCAAACCACGACAAGTTGCTATCAACTTGTATGAGTATAGCAGGTAAATCATAGGAAAAGCTGGGTTGAAAGGTCTTAAACCAAATTAATGATGGAACCAANTTACAGGAGACCATTTTATAAGAGTATTGAATTTTTTAATTTCTTTTGTGATTAATTATAATTTAGTAATATAATCAATTTAATTATATGTAAAAAATACAATATTAAATATTTCACAAGTAATAATTATATATAACACTAAAAATTTACATTATAGTATTATCGTTCTAAAAAAGGATTTGAATGAGTATAAATAAAGTTTTAGGACTTAATTGTATAAATTCTAATGGACCTACATGATTAAATTCGAAATCTAAGGAGCAAACTAACACAAATTATTTGCGGGCAGCATGCCACATCATCAAAATGCTGCCCGGGGTACACAATTGACCAAATTTTAAAAGTACAGGTATATAATTGACGGGAAAAAAAGTCGGGGTATACAATTGACGAATTTAAACAACTCGGGGTACCATTTATACCATTAACCCCGACAATTACAACAACTAGCAAAGGTCAAACACATGAATAACGACCTTCATTAATCAGAATAATGAATACATAATAAGATGACTCTCCTATATAGTTCAAAACAATTTGTAACAACATAACCAGAAGAAAATCAGAAGAAAAATTGAACAAACCATAAAGAAACTAGACAATCCTATGCCAAAATTGGTTTTTCATATTGGACCAAACCACGACAAGTTGCTATCAACTTGTATGAGTATAGCAGGTAAATCATAGGAAAAGCTGGGTTGAAAGGTCTTAAACCAAATTAATGATCAAACCAAAGTCGTCTCCATCATTCTTCCCCAATCCACTTCAGCAGCTTCAAAGATCTTTTTGTTCCTCACCAACCATATGTTCCAAATATTGGCGAAGAAGATGACCATCCATGGAGCTCTAGCTTTCACAGTCCCAACCAAACCCATCCACTGAAAGAATAACTCTTCAAGAGTTTTAGGAGGACACCAACTGACCCCCCACCACTTACAAAACTTATTCCATAACCTCCAGATAACCCTACAATGTATAAAAAGATGATCCCGCAGTTATAATTCCTCCCCACAAAACGGGCACCATGCTCTTTCCCTTTCAATCACTTTAATCCTAACAAGAAAACCCCTAATCGCTTTCCCATGATTCATCGCCATCCACAGAAAACATTCCACCTTAGGTAAAGCACAACCAAGCCAAACATAGGGTTTGCCACTGGAGACAATTAAGTTTCTAGATAAAGATTCATACCCCGATTTGATCGAAAAATTCCTTTGCCTATCTCCCATCCATCTCCAACTATCAGACTTATCCCCACCAACACCAAATTGACCAACCTGTCTTTAAGAGTAGTTTCCATCTCCACTTCCCACACATAGAGTGTGCGTCTCAAAAAATAATTCCAATCACGCCTACCTCCCACAAAATCCACTGCATCCGCCACTAATATGTCCTGATTATTAGCTAATCGGTATAAATTTGGATATAAATCTTTCGACTTAAACCCCCTCCATTAACAACCTATCTTTCCAAAACAAACATGATGATGTGTCGGCGAAGCTGGGTATTACAGTTTGTTTGGAAATACAGAGGGAAAGGGAAGGGAGGAAAATGGATGGGAAGAGAAGGGATGGGAATGGTGGGGAGGGGAAAATTTAAGTTTAAATTATTTGGATATATTCATTAAAGGGAAGGGAGGGGAATGGTAGGTAATATTTTCAAATTACATAAATATCCTTATTTATAAATTATTTTTTAAAATATAAAAGGCTAATCATGGAATTTTAAGTCATCATCTAGTTTTAAAATTCTCCTCCCCTCCATTCCCCACCAAATCGGCGGGGAGACATTTTAAGGGGAATGGAGGGGAATGAAGGTTAAAAAATTCCCCTTCCCCTCCATTATCTTTCTTTCCCAAATAAGGTTAAATTAAAAATTCCCCTCCATTCCCCTCCCTTCCCCTCCATTTCCCATCTATCCAAACAAACTGTTAGGGTTATCGGGTGGGAAGGTGTTTGGGTCGGTTTGGGGCATTGGGTTACCGGTTCGGACTGGCTAGTGGGACCCGCTTCGATGACGTGTTGGCGAAAAACTGACACGTCATCAATTTCATGGAGCAACCGGTAAAAAAAACAAATCAGGCAGGTCCGGTTCAGTTGAGGGATGAAATGTGATGAAATTGGAACACGGGTATGAAATGCGATAATCAACGGTAACACATGTATCAAAAAAGGCATTAGTCCGATGTGAAACTCTAACTAACAACATTACAGATCCTATCTGTCTGAATAATAATTTGTAATAACCTAACCAACCCAGGACACTCGGTTGGACGCCTGATACAAGGTTTTCAGTTGGATGTCCGGGTCGATAAAGAAAGACCGGAAGAGGTGCGTGATTCTCAGCCATCCCCAGAAGTTTTAACTGTCGGTGGTTGATAAAGAAAACCACTGCAAGATCCATAAAAATAGATTTATTAATAATGGCAACGACAATTAGACGTAAAAATATAGAACCGGTGCGACACCGCAGCACACAAAACAAAACTGGTTACAAAGACTAAGAGGGGTGGAATAATTATTTTTCTAAAAAAAAGGAGAAAAAAAAGAGAACAAAACAGTTGTTGAGTCCAGCCATAAGTCCACCATGGAGGGGGGGTAAGGGAGCACAATATGGGGCGGTTACGAGTTGTTGGTTGGAAGCATCTACACTACACAGTTGTATGCCAAAGTAGCTTTCTATTGGAATGTTCTTCTGTTCTTTACTTTCCATGAAATTGAAAAAGACCACACCTTTTTGGCTTTTCCTCGTGAAGGTGAAGTGAAGGAAATCTATTATAGAAATAATCTACCTTTTTTTTTTTTTTTTCATTGGGCAAGAGAAAATATGAAAGCACCGTAGCAAGCAGTAGGATCAGAATTTGAAGCTTGGGCTAAATCGGCACCCTTGTCTTTCCGCGGTGCAGTGAGGTGTAAATCCTATGTTTGCCCCATAAAGTGACTTTATAAACTTAATACTTAATTTGGGCTTTTAATAGGCTTAAGTGAGCGAGCATCAGAAAGAAAGTATTAGTAGTAGAAAAGGGCCCTGTTTTGTTTTTTTTTTTTCAATGTGCAGTGCACACACACACACCATTCTCATTTAAAAAAAAAAAAAAACCTCCCTATTTTCCTCATCATCTTTATTTCCCGGCTTTCTTCTCCTCTTCTGGGTGAGTCTCAGTCAACTGTCAACTGCTTCTCCTTGCAGTTGTCTTAAATTCTGGGTCTGGTCTACTCACTCCCTTTTTCTATTTTATGGGTTTTCTTGATTTTGATTTTTTTACCATTTTTTTCTGGGTTTAACTGCTATGCTCATAAACCAAACTAATAATAAAATCAAGATTATTTCTTTAAACCCTTTTTCGATTGACTAGAGTTGAATTCTTTATTACTTTGCATGGCTTATTTGGTGATTTGATTTCGATCGCTTGTTTTGTTTATGAATTTTGCTGTAGAAACTAAAGTTTAACAAGTGGTACGTGATCTGATTGTGGTCCATAGATATAATACTAAAGCACACCAGCCAAACTCGGATGACTGCTTCCTAGCTTGCATTTATTGTCATGTGCTGCTTCTGTTGGATTCAAGTTTCAACAAAGATGTCTCTTTTGCAGTTTAATTATGCAATCTTCGTTGCAGTTGCTATAGCATTGAAAGTTCCAATGTATAATTCTTCACCCTTATATTTGTCCTTGTGTGTCCTATATCAAGAAAGAAGAGCATGAAACATCATCTGTTATAGTGTGGCTATTGTAGGAATTACTGGTATCCCCTGAAAAAAGCACTTAGAGAAACTCTGAAATGTCAAAAGGTATGCTAGGTCTTTGTCCATGACTCGTCAAGAAATATCCCCTGCTCTTGAATGTATTGGACAAAGTCACTTGTCATAGCTGTTATTCTGGTACAAGTCTCTCTATGGATTGATGTTTTCCAAAGAGTTCATTTATAGCTGCTTTACTCAATATCTGCTTAAATTTTTTATCCCTTGCAGAACGGGCTATCCAAAAGATTGAAAGGGATATGAATATATTGAATGATGTTAATTTGTTGACTTTTCCTTACATGCTGACCTTTGCATACAGTTTTTGTGCCAAGTGCATGGTGTACGGCGATTCAAAGTTAACTTGAAACCTTTCAACTTTTAGAAAACTAAAGCATTGCGCTGGGAGTTTTGATAGATCCTTTACCGAGTCATGCAGCTATATCACCACCCCTACTCCTTGGATAGTCAGAGGGTAAGACTTGCTCTGGAAGAGAAGGGTATTGATTACACATCACACCATCTCAGTCCCATAACAGGCAAGAATATGGACAGTTCGTTCTTCAGGATGAATCCTAGCGGAAAACTGCCTCTTTTCCAGAATGGTGCCCACATAATTTTTGACACAATTGAGATAATCCAGTATGCCTCGTTCTTCACCCTTACCTTTTCTTTTCTTTGTTGTTTGTTCTTGTTAATATTAGTATTATTCATAAGCTGATCTTATCCAAAACACTGTTAGGTACATAGAAAGAGTTGCAGCTGTCTCTTCAGGCGCTGATGAGACCTCCTTCAGTAGCAGAGAAGTTATTGAGTGGATGCAAAAGATACAAGAATGGAATTCAAAATATTTCACACTTTCCCACATCCCTGAGAAGTACCGCATACTTGTTTCCAAATTTATAAGACGAGTGATTATAGCACGGATGGCCGAATCCCCTAATCTGGCAAGTGCTTATCACTGCAAGCTAAGAGAAGCATATGAAACAGAAGAGAAATTAAAAAATGAACAAGTTGTCAAGAGAAGCAAGGAGCATCTCATTCGACTTCTTGATGAAATAGAAACCAAACTAAATGATTCAACATATTTAGCTGGGGAAGAATTCTCAATGGCAGATGTAATATTGATTCCAGTCTTGTCCCGCTTAGTGCTCTTGAATCTGGAAGATGAGTATATTAGCAGCAGGCCAAGCATCGCCGAATACTGGGTTCTGGTGCAGCAGAGGCCTAGCTTCAGAAAGGTGATTGGAAGGTATTTTGGTGGCTGGAGAAAGTACAAAACACTGATAAAGACTTGGTGCTTTCTCAACTTCAGGAGCATCTTCCGAAAATATTGATGAAAATTGGCAAAATACAATTTGAGCTGCTGTATATTGGGTAATTTTGTTCAATTGAGTGAAACCACATTGATGTGCAAGTAGATATTTTATCCCTTTCCTCCTTATTTTTTCCTTGTGGAAGGGTTGAAATTTATATTGTTTCGGTAGTTTTTCTTTTCCTTTGGATGGCTATTTTCTTTTGAATGGATGGTTTCAGCATTGATGCCGTTCTTTGTTTTCCTCTGATAGCAAGCGAGCGAGTTTGTTCCTTTTCTAGTAGTCAGGATTATGTTCCACAGTTTTCTACAGAAAGGACATGGACATATTCATTCTCTTTTAAGTATGCCTGATGCCATCAGGTGGGACTGGTCTACAGAATGCCCTGCGTCCCTTGGTTGTTATGCAGGATGTGTGCTTGCATTTGTCACGAGCACAGCAGTAATTGCACATGAGAAATATTACATACTCTTTTTTTGTTTCACAGTTTTTTTTTTTTTTTATTATCAAAAGCACCCGCTATTAGTACAAAACCATGGTGATTTTGTGTCTCCCCAATATTGCATTTTTTATATATGTGGCAGGGATTGAATTCTGAGCTCCTTATCGCTAAGATATGCTAACAACTATTGGTAAATATTACATCCCGAGTAATCAGACATCTTTGCCAAGATAGCAAAGCAAGTCTCAACTACTGTGACGTTGGACTTCTTTTTTTTTTAAACGAAATCATACTTTCATTCATTGTAGAGGGGGGGCATCCCTCTCGATGACTCTGCAAAGCTCCTGAGGAAAGTGTAAAGCATGACAAAGCAGATTTGGCAACCCAATTTGCAGTCCTATTTGCCTGTTCTATTTACAAGAGAAAACTGAAAATTATCAGGATTGTTGAGTAACTGGAAAATATTTGAGAAGATAGGCTGCAGTTCAACGCCCAACTCCAAATGAACTGCATCTATCACAACTTTCGAATCCA
Source organism: Turnera subulata (assembly GCA_028386065.3). NCBI lineage: Eukaryota > Viridiplantae > Streptophyta > Magnoliopsida > Malpighiales > Passifloraceae > Turnera > Turnera subulata. The sequence continues at coordinate 33,122 of JAKUCV010002091.1, read as the reverse complement.
GCTCAAAATAGACATTTCGCATGCTCAGGCTGATAGCTCTGGGAAACCCAGTTAACAAACTCATTGCCCCACCTACTGCTGCTGAAGAGCAAAAACCCTTGTTCTCAATAAATCAACTCCTCCGCCTTGGGAGTCTCTAATAACAGCACCCGCATCCAACTTTCCACTGGCAGAGAGAAAGGATGCATCAGTGTTAACCTTGTAGCTATTACTCGGAGGAGGAGACCAAAAAGTAGGAATGAAGGTAACCGCGAGCTAGCCCCAGTGGCCGATTCTAGCTGCTGTAACAGCTGAAAAGACAATCTTTGTGCTTGATGCGCCATTCTTACCGGGAAATTACATTCACCTCCAAACACGGCTTTGTTCCTGAACTTCCAAATTTCCCAACAAATGTTGGCAGCAGATAAAATAGTAAGTACATTCCTGTTCTTATCCTCGCAAAGCTGATTTCCACCAAGCCTTAAAACCTTGAGACCCATTTAGACTTGGTTTTGCTGAAGAAATCCGGAAACCAGCAAGAGAGGGAACCCAACTGTCTTCCCAGATTTTGGCATCCTTCCCGCTACTCGCATTCCATCTGCCTCCTCATACCCTTCTAGGATATTCCGCGCCATGCCCACGAGGGAGAACCGGTTAGAGATGCTAGGAAATATACCCCTTTGAGTACCCCGACTGACCCATAAATCACCAGGGTCTGAAAGAATCCTCCAAGCTTGTTTTGCTAAAAGGGCCATGTTAAAAAGATTGAAGTCTTTAACATAAATCTCCGACCAACTTCCTCCCAATAGTCCTGAAAATAGGTGTCAGAAAAGCAATCAGGCCCTGGCGCTTTAAGACCACCAAGCAAGTGAACTGCCACTTTTACTTCCTCATCCACAAGAGATCTATCTAATTAAATCATCATTCATGCTTGACGAGACCTGATGTGGCATTCACCATGGGAAAATAACTTCTTGTAAAAGCCGGTGATATGTTCTTCAGTTTCAGCCTCCTCACTAATCCAATTTCCATGATCATCCTCCAGAACCAGAATCTGATTAGCCTGACGTCTCCTTACTGCGCTGAGATAGAGGAACCCTGTATTGTGGTCCCGGTTTGTAGCCAGTTAACACGGGACTGCTGATGCCAAAATTTTTTCCTTCCGATTCCACAAGAAATTAAGTCTATTAACCAGTTCATTTCCCACCTTTTGAGAAGCTTCTGAAAAAGGGCCACATCCAAAAACATCAAGTTTTTCAAGAATCTCCCCAATTTCAATGGGAGTTTTATCCAGAACAGACCACCTCCACTTGCACAAGGCTCTTCTGCATATCCTTAATTTCCCAGACACCGTGAACATCCTAGAGCCAGCCATTCAGATGTCTATCCCACGCTTCCTTGACCAGATTGCGACATTGAGCCTCTTCAACACATCTGACATCAAATTTGAAATTGGGCATTCGACTCCCGAGATAATCTTTCTATACCGAAGCTAGGAACTAAAGATTTAACAAGATGGAGTGAGTCAGACTGCTAAGCTAACAACATGCTTAATTTAATTGTAAGCCTGGTCATTTCACCTATCTCTCCAGTAATGATGACACAAAAGCCTGCACAGAACAAACAGGGCTCGCAATATTAAGATGAGCACGTAAAATGCTATGGTTCGCCATTGATCACCATACTGGTTTTTGTTTTCCCACACCACTGCAGTTGCTGTCCAAAAGATTTAAGTCTGGAGTTGCCTAATGTCAGCTTCTGCTTGTACCCATCACAGTTTTTCCAAGTTTGCATACTTTGCTACTGGCCTGTCACAATCTGCCTGTTGCGATTTTCCTGATTGAGAATTTGAGGTAAAAGTTTCTCGTTTGAATTGGTGGGTGTATGATGCGAATTCACCGGTGAGGAACAGATGCCCTAATCCATAAACAAATAAATTGTTTCCTCTTGGGTAATCATTACTGTAAACACAAATTCGACAATTAGAAAGAAAAATTTTCTTCAGAAAGACAAATTTGTACTGTAAAACATGAAGGAATCCAATACTCTCCTTCAGTGTCCCCAAAAAATGCCATGAAAATTGTATAATACTAATTACATAATTTCTAACTACATTCTTATGTGGGGATAACCTAGTAAAAAATATTATTATTTTTCCAACATCCTAATTTGTTTCAGTTGTTTACTTAATCTTTGTTTCTGTTTTATTTTTCTTCTAGACAGAGTTATCTTAGTCTTTAAGAGGAAACCTTAATAACATATTCATATTTTGGAACAGAGGAGGGCGTACATAGCAAACACATAATTTGAGGTCAATACGAACCAGGCTCTCATGAGAGGGTAAATGTATCTAAATCTGTTCCTTTTATATGGACATCACACAAGGTTTTGCAGATTTTGATAAAGATGGAGCGGAGGTGTACCCTGTCTTGCAATACAGAAAGCACTCACGAGAATCACTACAGGCATTAAACATTATCATAATTCTTCTCATGCTAAAAAGGAAGGGAACCACAAAAACAAAAACACCAATTGACCCATAAATAAGATATAAGGAAACCACAGATAACAAATGGCTATATTCAGGAGAGGTGAGGATGTTAAATTTCATAACAAACGAAATGATTCATCAAATCCAAAAACTATTGAAACTGTTCTAGTTCTAGTTCAATTCCATAAACCATAATGCTGCAGTATACCGGGGAAATTTACTTGGGAGATTGAAAAAACACATGGAAAGAGCAAATACATATATATACCTCTTGTCTTCACCCTCAACAATTGTCAAGCTAAAAAAAGATTGGTAATTTTGCTTTATTGAATTGATTAATGGAAATGGCATGAACAAGAATACCTGCCTCTTCGAGGTGCCAGTAGAATGATCAATATCCAGAGAATAAATGGTGCAACCATGACAGCCTCATCTAACTAACTATATGAAGTTGAGGATTAGAATTCCGAAATTGAATAGATTTCATTCACAAGAAAAAAATTTCCGGGAAAAAAGAATTGATAACACTAAACGTATCTAAGAAATCAGATAGCTCTCTTGGAGCATTTCCTAAAAACTCAATGCTCGTTCAAGTGCTGTGCATGCTGGTTAAAGTAATTGCTGGTTTTCTCCGCTCTAGAGCTTACATCCGGTGAACAATATGAATTTTTGTATTGATTTGTTGTACTTCCTACATCTGTGCTGCACGTTCCCGCTCTGGAGTTGTCCCCTATGTATCCCCACCCATTCCTATTCCGAACCCATGGAGGACCCATCTTATTCCACTTTTGTTGTCTGAAGTACCTCCTTCCCAGATCAAATGAAGATCCCCTGGTGCGTTTAAATGCTTGACAGTCGCTTGCACCAGGAATGTCCACACCTAGTTGGCTAGCACCAGTCGTGCTTGGATTGTCTTCATTTGGACAAGTAGCAGCATCATGACTGCCCCATCGCACTTGCTCAGCAGTTTCATCAACAGACACAGAGTGAACAGCAGAAGAAGGTGGACTCTCTTGCTTATGAGTGGGAAGAGGGGGCAAAGGCGGAAAAGGATAGAAAGGCATGCCTGGAGCAATATCCCAATTCTCTAAGGATTCAGCCGAGGGTGAGCCAAATTGCTGCGCAATAGGCAACGGGATTCCATATGAAACAGGCAAGCGGGAAATGAATTTACTTTGTGGAAGCCCCACAACCCCAGATAGAGAAGATTTCGCATACTGTAGTGGATGATCATTAACAGTCGATGGAGGATTGGAGGCAACAACAGAGGGGACTATGGGAGAAGAAAATCCAGGTGGTACATCCTCGTGGATGTTTTGTATTCCAGTATTGGCGCTACTAACCCCATCTTGCAGATAATAATTGCGAACACAATGAGGGCAATAATTGCACTCTCTACTTGGCTTGTCTCCGTGATCCAGCAGAAGAGATTTTGAACCTGTGCTCCCCTCAGCAGGCTGATCCCATCGGCTTTTACGCTTGCGAGTTTTAGTACCACTGGAAGAACTGCCTTCATGGACTGCAGTATCAACTGAAACATTTAAAGGGTTTGTTATGCAGTCTACAGCATCTGTATTTCTTCCTCCCTGATCATGCCAATGACTGCGTGCAGCAGACACCCTATTGCAGTTTGAACCTCTGAGAAACTCCATCCTCCCTTCATCCCTATCCATGTAGCTACGTTTTCTGATATGTCTAGGTATCCATCTATCACGAAAATTTCGTGCAATTTGATGAACCTGCATGAATGCCACCTTAGCTAAAGAAAAAATTCTACTCACAAACTAATACATGGAACCATTAGTTCAAAAAATATGCACAATTTACAAGAAGCAGCTATTGTTTGATAAGCAATGCTCTTGAATTTTAAAACATATTCACTATTCAACATCTATCTCATCTTCTGTAGTTGCTGTTTTGAATATGTTCCCAATTTGACAATTTTAAATTTACCTAAATTTGTATTGATTGCCCTACAGGTCAGTAATCAAACCAAATAAACTACTCCATTGAAAAAACCCACTAATGTTGGTCTTGTCTAAGCAGGCATCAAAGAAAGCTAAGTAATTTTTTAGGGAGGCCTTTCTGTTTCCTTAGCCCAAACCTCAAACCAATGTCGTTGCAAGCCAAAGATTTCCGTAAAACCAGGCAATTAGATCCATTTAAATGTTTCTTTCAAGCAGTGCATGATATTCTACTGGGAACATAGGAGCATGTACTGTAAACTTAAATGTATGTTCATAACAAGGAATGAAAGTTAGTTTGGTACCCAACCTGTTTGTCATCATGCTCTGTGAGGGACAGCATGGATTCTGCGAAGCTGAAGAAATAACACTTTGTCAGAATCATAAACCAACAGATTACACGCAAACAAACAGTAGCAAGAATTCAGCGGGTTTGAACGAGGGAAAATGAAGAGGAAAGCTAACTCCATGAATGGAGGTTTTCTTTGTTAGGTAAACAGTGTTATAGCAATTTAAAGCAAAGCCGTCGAACTACATGGTTCAATCAAAATCCATCAGTTCAGTCAGCTAATTAAACTACTCTAGGTAGTCAAATAACAGTTCCTAGTGTATATCCTAACTTCTTCAAAAGAAAAATTCTACTTCCTCTTTTCTACTTGTATAGCTAAATCCATATCTGAACCTAAGAAACCAAGAAATTCCTTCTATTCCATAAATTCAAGACCACCTAGATTGCAGCAAATCTCACAAGGAAATGAAGAAAGGCCAACAGTTAATAAATGATGGCAAAACGTTCAAAAACATGCCACTATTACAACAAAACAAAATAAGCAATTATCACTAGGCGATTTCCCCATTAATCCACTTGAAAAAGGATAAAGAGAAGTGAAATAAGAGGCAGAATTCCTGCGTAAAACCATAACAGGGAAAATCTAACCAAGGTAAATATAGGAAAAAAATCCTAACCTCTCCATTCCAGGGAAAGGGGGACCTCCAGAAATGTGTTCCAGTGTAAGTATCTCCCTGACTGCCAAATACTCTAACACCTGCAGAATAACAGTTGCAGCACAGTACTCTTTCAAATTCTTAAGACTATTAATTATTCAGTGAGCCAGTTCTCTAACACAAGATGAAATACATAAACACATGAGCATTCATCCAAGAGATGCAAAGAAATGCTGTTTCAGAAAGTCTCAATTCAAATTTAGGAAATTAGCTTCCTGACCCTCACACAGTCCAATCTGTTGCAATCTCAGTTTTCAACAGCATATCTTGTCATGAGGAAATCTGATTTATCAGTTTAACCCTCAAACACCAAAATAATACTCGGAAATCTGGGCTTAACATTTTGGCACATTTTAGGATAACAAAAGTGGAAAAGAAAAGGTCATGTCTGTTTCATGTAAACTTGTCGCACAAACAAAAGTGGATTTCTAAAGAACCTGCAGCATGTGGTGTAGGAAGAAAGATACTAAGATTTTGTAACATTTTCAATCATTCATTATTTGTTGTGTGTGACTCAAGTGGATTCAAGATTTTTTTCTTAAAATTTATAAAGTATTGAGGTATAATTGAGGAACTGGATCCTAATTTTTGAGTGGTAAGAGACATGAATTAGGCACTTCCGGTGCTTCCTTGGCAGACATTGAGTAGACAAGGGAGCCTTTTCTGACACTTTAATCTTGAAGGATGCTTTGTTCATCAGTTTTAAGAAATCATACATCTTCAGATGAAATTTTATTCATCCATTATAATGCAACATGTAAAGGAATTTTAATACTATAAATACCATCAAATTTTGATGAATCAAACAATTACTATAAATTCATATTTCTATATAAACTAGAAGCGCAAAGTGCGGGCTTTCTAAAGTTCGATTAACAAGGAAAAATTTGAGTTCTGAGACCAATATGAAGTCCATTATCAGACAGTTTCATGCAAGCATGAGTCTATGATCAATATCTGCACGGGCATTCTGTCACATAGTTTAGCATCCGAAACCCAATCCCCTCTGGATTGCTAGCAGATCTCTCAATAAGGCATAAGAGTGCTTTAACAAGTTCAGGGCCAACCTTTTAAGGATTTGGCAAAAATGAGAGATGCTTATGTCATATTGTCTTCAGGAAAACCAGCTAAACTGGTGGAAACGTACACCAGCCGACAAGATTTTTTTGGAACAAATGTTAAACATATGGACAAAAATGCAAGCATGCTTATGTTTCCTAAGCAACACCAGTTGAACTGATGGAAATGTGTTTGTTTCTGCTAAACAGGTTTATAAAACACCTACCTAACTTGGCTAATTTTTAAATGATTTCTAAACTGCAATGATTTCTAACCTTGCAGTTTCTTAAAAGATCTAACTGGAGGACTTGCTATTCCACAGATACTCCCAGTGAAATCAAGCATTCTCACATTTAAACCACTGGATAAAAACTGCATCATATCTAACAGTGTTCCAAATATACACACCTTAAGAAGCTTTCGAAGAATTGGAATCTTTTTAAAGTCCCTTCTGTACTGCTTCATTATGTTATGGAGCATACGCAAACCTGATATGAGGAAAGATATGGTTATCCTGTGCACAAATTAAGAAAAAACAAAAATGAATCTATTGAATGCAGCATAAAAAAGGGAAGCTCACCATTCTTGTTAATTACATCCATCAACACTGCTCGTGATTTAGTCTTTAAAAGAGCATCAAGGATCATTGATAGTTCCCGATTGCTGCAAAATACATAAGCCAAAAGGTTATTAAAGCTCCACAAAAATTCCAATAAAACAAATCTTGCTCAAGCAGGAAAAAAAAAAAAATAACATACAACTGTCTTGGTTGATAGTTTAGAGGGAAAAATTAAAACAAACTGAAAAGGAAAAGGTAAAGTTACCTCTGAATCGATTCACCATTTCCACTAGCTCCAGAAGCTGCAGTAAGAAGCAGAAGTTTCAAGTATCCCTTAGGCGCATCCTGCAAACACCAAGTTTAACAAGCATGATCTACAAAGGAGGCTAAAACCAAGAATCTGCTAATATTTAAAAAACAACTCAAGTTTTTAGAGCCAGAAACATTTATTAAAAAAGAGAAATGTGGATGCTTAAACTTTGTTCCATTAAAGGATATCCTTAACACAGATGTCATGCTTATCAAAACTAAGAGCAAAAAGGTCCAACAAGGAGCTTCAAAATACGATTGGACACAATGAACGGTAAAAGCAAAAACTAAACAAGATAGAGAAATTTTAGAATGCAAGCGCAACATTATTTCAGATTTGCTTGTTATGCTCCTCTTCAGGCTGTTAAAGTGCAACAAAATGAAACAGCCAAAACACGAATTCCTTACTTTTCGCTTGCTTATCCCACCCTCAGCATCCAACAACTCATTGAGCTTTTCTTGAACTGCAAGAATTGAAAGGAATTACTCAAATAAATTGTATACAACATATTTTTATCATGTCAAGTAGGGAGGAGATGCTAACCTGCCTCAAAATGACCATTGGAGGTACCTTCCATCAATTTTCTGGGTTTGATGGACAAAACATGCGTTTTGTTAGCCATGATTGGTACTTTATTTGCATTTGAAGAATAAATAGGAAACTTTCCTTTCTTGACAGAACCAGATTGGTGTGAAGTTTTAATAAAAAACCGAGATTTCACAAACACTTGCTTGTCTTCAACTGTTGCAGTCTTTGACTTTCTGTTAGCAACAATATTCTCTGATGATGACTTATCAAGCACGGTACTTGAGGATATCTCTAATCTTTCAACTGCGGGTATGGCATTTTCCACAGTATCTTCGACAGAACCCTCTTGTCGAAGGGCAGATACAGATTTGCTTGTTACATCTTTGGATTGTGTAGTGAGATCTACTGGAAGACTGGAAGATGAGTATCCCTTCATATCATTCAATTCCAATGAATCATGCAGCTGGGAAATAACAGAAACATGTTGGTTTCCTGAATCCTCGGTATTTGTGAAATCCTCTGATTTCCCAACAATACTTCTGCAACTATCCATTTTATCCTTATTCTTTGCCATTGCATTTCTCAAGTTATCTCCAGCTTCCCAATCTTCAAGCATCACAGGTTCAGGAAATTCTTCATCGGAATCAACTTGATCAATTACTTCAGTGTTTGTGGGGTCACCCCCAATATAGCCCCGACAATGGAGTGAACCACAGTAACATCTTTTAGCAGCTGCCCCAACTACTCTCACATAGTTGTAGTCAAATGTCACCTCCTCACCCTGCAAAAAGCCAAAGAATAGAGACGGTTGGGTATTATATAAACTGTGCATGTATTTCATGAGGAAGCACATCACATTCAAGTAAGACATCACGGTCATGGAAACATTTCTAGACAAGAACATTCTCAGAATCCGCATGGCATAATTGCTTTTAACTAGAACAAATTTGCTTTAAAACAAATAAAGGATGTTGAGCCAACCTGCAACAGATAACAAAATCTTGACATAAACTAATTCATTTTTACAAACTAAATATATCTTTCTACGCCACAAGAGATGAACAAAAGCAATTTGATCTGTTCTCAGTATACAGCAAAAGAAAAGTGAGAGAGAAATCTTCTGCCAAAGTCACTGATGCAACAAGTTTTTTCTTTCCAAATAAAGGAAAATGATCTGTGATGTTGGTCATGTCCAATCCAGGCCTTATCGAGTTCAGATACAAGCCTAATGCAATGATAAATCTAAAGCCGACCTTTACATATTGCCTAGCTTAACGTGAATGAATCATGTAACCTCACCACAAAAGGCAATCAGGTAACTTCCTCAGCGTCTACCAAGCATCTCTCATCTCTAAACCATATTTCAGGCCAGATCATAGAAGGTGTTTTAAGCTTAAACATTGCCCTTTCATACCTAAGATTCATTCAGAAGATATCCACCCCCATCTCTTTTATTGAGATGGGAAACTGATTCTCAAGATTACTTGGTAGGAGTCACTGTATAACAAATCCCAAGTATTCTTTATTTTAGGCTTAGCAATTTATGTTTCCTTCTAGAATTAAATTCCTAGTTTCCTTACTAGAATAGATTTGGTTTTATTTGTCTCCTAGATTCTCTAGGTTTACAATTTATGTACTTGTTGGTCTCTATTTTTAGGACCTTTTACTCTCAATAAAAGACGAGCAAAGAATTAAGTTAATTTATGTTTTATGAGATTTAAGATCTGTCTCTCTAACGAGAACTCAAGGTAGCCTACTCCCTTTGAAGAGTTGCAATGTTAGCTATTTCCCTTTGAAGAATTGCAAAGAACAAGCCAAATCTAGGCCATCGCACTGTGACACGATCCTATCTTAACATTACTATGCTTAAAAATAGGCGATAAACACAAACCCATTCTTTTTAAAAGAAATCAGAAAGACAAGACATTTTTGAACGGTCACAATTGCAGTCCACAGAGAAATACCCTTAACCATCAAGAACAATGTTCTATCACTAGCTATGATTTTATAGCAAGTAGAGAAAGCCAGAAAGATCAGAACGATCAAAACTGTAAACTCAAATAGTAAAGAACAGATAATACTATATGGATTGAGCATACCTTCTTAATATCCCTCAACGCAAATAATCCAATACAAATTTCTCCATTGACCACCCACTGTGCAGGAAAAGATGCAGATAAATAAAATGTGAATTAACAATAATTTCAACAGCATTTTTATGCAATAACACTAACAGAAAATTGAGTTGTATATATGATTGCATACAAAGTTAACAGTGCCAACCAAACAATTATTATTTGCCACAAAGTATGGAGTAAAATTTCCTTGTATGGACATATGGAAGTGAATAACCTTTTCTGTACGGCAATTAGGATCACAACTATGGTTTATGAAACGTCCCAGATTTCCTTTAGCACATGCATCAATTACCTGAAAAATTGGGGAAAAAACATAAAATTGAAGTAACATATGTGAGGATAATTACTATGTGTGCACACACACACAAACCATATAGAGAGCAAATCCAAGTTAAAAGTACATAACGCAAGGAAGAAAGCTTACTAAGAAATAGTAAGACTAGTAGACACGTATCCAGACAGCGCACATGGTTGGGAACTGAAATATGCATAATTTTCTAGCATACTATAAAAACTGAGAGAAAGTAGCCCGCAGAGGTTGGCCAAGGCGACATTCAGGCAGCATTTTATAACTAAGATTGAACTGGTCCAACACAAGAACAGCATCTGTGTACTGTCAACCCTATGCTAAAATTGTATGCAAGAGTTTGCAGTTAATGAGTTCCACATTGACTTTTTTTTTATCTAGAGACATGGCAAGTGAAGGGGGTAAAACTGCACAAGACAGATGGGTTGAGCCTAGAACATAGTCAGGCATAGACATCCAGTGAAAGAATGAATCTTCACTGCCTACTATTTCTCATAGAATGTTTTAAACGTACCAAAGCTCTGCATTTTATAATCCGTCACTTTTCTGAAACCATTGTTATTTGTATAGAGTTGCCAACCACTAGGACCAAGAAGTTTGAACTAACAGCACGTATGATCAGGAACATAATTCTGGTGATAAGCTAAATTGTAGGAAATGGCAAACAGGTAATGATACAGAGCAACATTTATCACAGATCTCCATCACAATTGGAGGCATAGGCCTCAAGGTGGAATGGATACAAATAAAAACTTTAAACCAACAAAAATTTGAAAACAGCATATGACATGCCAGAATAGCTACTCCTTGCAAGTTAGGTTCAATACATAAAGGTTCAAAATAGCACTAGAAGTTTGCAAATGGAAATATTGCATGTAAACCAGGACGTTATTGTTTCTTCGAGAAATTTAAGACAGAAAAGGAAGAAGATCTCATCCAGACCTCACTGCCATCGAGAGTCATGAAGTAGAAATGCTTATGACCTTTAGAAGCATACTCCTTTAGTCGTGCCGCATAAGCATGCACATCAAGCACCTGAATGACCATAACTCGGAAATCTTAGAAACAGGAAAATATTGAAATGGAAATATGAATGAACAAATGCGGATTATACACAGATACACATGGCTAAACTGAGTCTAGAACAAGAGTCAAAACCCACCATCACCCACACCAAAATTAATGCAATACAAAGAAGTCCATGAGCAAACCATTGCTGATCATTGCAAAGCTTCGAGTTTGTATAGAAGGGTCTTTGGACTGGGCCAAACCCAGACACTTACCAAGTATGTTATAATGCTATCCTAACGTTGGATGTAATAAAACATTACAAAACAAAAAAGATTCTTTTAGCAAGTGCCAAATACTTGGGATTTGAAATTGCTGGATTGAATTTTAAAAGCATCTTTGAAAGGCTATTCTTTTTCCATTTTCCGAACTTTTCTCAAAGATGTTCCATGCAGAAGTTCAGTAGAAGTTCTTGCACGTTACACATTTTATAAAATAAGTTCTTCAAGCTATTGGGACTTCTTAAAATACAAAAACCTTCCATTGCTCTTCCTTTTAACTTCAATATTGTCTCATAATATCAGAAGAAATCTTAAGGTCGAAGTAAAAGCTGTTAAAGACTGGCTAGTTAACAACAACTATGCACATAACATTGAAAAGAAGAAAAACAATAAACCAAAAACATCGTGCATCTACTATAACAAACTTTGAGGAATAAATAACTATTTTAGCCAAAAATATCAACAGCGTTCAATTAGAAACAACTACTTGAACAAGTGTAATCCATCAATTCCAAATAATTAAAACTACCAAAGAAACAGAAAATGGAAACTTCGAGGTTGAGATTTTTTCCCATATATTTAGAAAATAAAAATCCTTAGAAAAGAAAGAAACAACACCCTAACTGTAAGACATAACAGGGGGAATGATAGTACACATCCTAATCCACATTTAATTATGGGTTTGGAGGTCTCAACAACTGGTTACTGTCACCACAAAGAGTTGAAGCATGAGAACATGACAATTTAAGGCAGGATACCAAAAGAATTGGACAAATGAGAAACTAATCACGGCATGAATTAAGGTCCTAGAATTGGCCCAAAGACACAAGTCTCATCCTTCTAATTGCAGTAATAATGAATTCTAATAAAATCAGAAGACCACATAATAACAAAAGCAGTCACCTCTCCCACATATTCTATAAGAAAATGCCCTTTGGATATGTCATCTTCCATCCGCAATCCAAAACCTTTCTTACCACACCTATCCCACTTCATCCTGGCATAACTGCGCTTTTGAAACTGCAACCACACAGCAATTCCAGACCAAGAAAAAAGTAAGAAAAGATAAAAAAAACTGCAAGCGCTTATGTACACTGAATATTGCTTTTTGCAAATAAAACTTTAATTAGGAATAAAGACTTCAGTACCTGTTGATTTGAACAGAGGTCTCCACATGGACAGGTACCTTGAACACACTCAATATTAAGCATTCGATTCAAGCATTCGTCTCCACAACCTAAACCACCCTCTACAGGTGGTTTGCAATGGCAAACCATTATCTGCTCATAAATTCCAGAGAGACAAGAATGTGAAAAATATATTTGAATATACAAGAAACTATTCAAGATGCATCAAGAAAAAATCACTGTGAGGTTACAAGAGCTGGAAAAAATTGTTGGTTGCAACAGATACTTTGCCCATTTGCCATGACATAATAGGTAGACCAACTAGGCAAGTGTATAGCCTTGCTTAACATGGCTATCAATACATCTCAGCCACTTACTGACTCCATATCCACATCACAAAGAGTTTAATCTTAATCGCCAACATGCTGCTTGGTATTATTAGCATGTTAGTGAAAAGATTCATTCCAATAAATCACAATGGTGTGCAAGACATGCTATGGTAGTAATGTACAGGACAAAAAATGGAGTCAAGTACGGACCTCATCAATAGTTTGGTTCTTACGGCTACGATGTGAAAACTGATTGGCTGTAATGAGCGTAAATATATTCTCGTTCGAAGCTAGAACAACAACAGAAAGGAAAGTCATACTCCAACATAGGTTGAAGCTCTTTACCAAAAGTTTCAAGCTAATATCCAGTATTGATCTTGTGCTATCAGCACCAAAATGTTGCATACCAGGTGTCCGCACACATTCTAATGCTTTATCATCTGAAGGGAAATCATAAGCATCTGCATCAGTATCTGATATGCCCAACTCTGCATTAATTTCTGCATTTGATTTCTCCTGTGGGATGGAACAATCAGCAAATGCTTCGTCCGTATTGTCCTTGCAGATCCTTCATAACAAAATTGAAAGAAAATAGCAATCAATGGCACTGGAACTAAAAGATGAAACTGGGTTGGCAAGTAAAGCTTAAGGGGTAAATCAACCAAAAAAAACTTTTTCCAGTATACACACCAGAACAAGAAGATCAGAGCCTTCAAATCTAAAAACAAAATTGAACCGAAGTATGAATAGTTTTGGCAGGAAGCAAAGTATGCTGTAAACCAAGAAAGGGAAATTCCAGAACTCATTTAGAATCTACACCAGAATATTGATATTAGTTACAATAGAACCATAACGAAGTGGTCTCAAGCACATAGCAACGTCCAGTGGCATCCAAAGGAGTACAAGCTCCATGGATGAGAACAAGAATCTCACCCACAAAGAGAAAGGAACTGATTGACCAACTGATGGTCTTGTTTCTCCTCTTTTGGCGCCACATGTACAGTCCTTTTCGTTTTTTTAAAAACAATTTTTTTAAGAAAGAGAGAAGTTAAGAATGAAAGAGAATTTAACACAAGAAACTAGGAGGTCCAGGCTTCCTGCAAACTGGGACAGGAATTCACCACCATGCAACCAAGAAATAAGAAACCTCCATGAGCTCCTATAGTTGCATTTATGCTATGCTTTCTTTTAGTGCCACTATACTCTACTTAAAAGGCAGAAACAGAAATGATACTTAACCATTGGCAATTTGCTTCACTGATAGAATCAACAAGTGAAACTGGAATTCGCCGCCATTTGTAACAATCATCACACCGCACCCATGCATCCTCTGATGGTAAACTTTGCTCCATTAAAGCATTTGGTGACATCTCCAAATTAGCAGAATCCACAGCAGCAACATTGTTGCCGATATTGGTGTTTCCAGTACCATCTTCAGTAAGGTTGCCTACAGACATAATTCATGTGGAAAAAAAAATGACATTTTTTTTTTCTTTTGAGTGGTCAAAAGCATGGATCAGCAACAGTAAAATGAAACACATGTCAAATTACTGAATATGCCACAATAGTATTACACTACCTGTTTTTGGATCATCTTCCTCTTTAAAAGAAGCACCCCTCTCTTTTGGGTTTTTCTTATTGATAGCTAACTTTGGCTCGTTCCCCTTTCCTTTAGAACCACTTGCTCTTCTGCTTCTTGCTGAAGTGGATGCCTTGGACCTTCCTTTGCTCACTCCACCAGATTTTCTTGGAAGACTCTTCCCTTTGGATTTGGTTGAAGTAACTAAATTCTCTGAAAGCTGTGATTCTGACATACTGGAGACAACAACAAGGCCACAAGATATTGCAGGTTTCTCATTGGTTTCCACCTTTGCATCCTCTCCAGAGGTACCAGTCTCAGTCTCTCTTGACAAAACTGTTTGGTCTAAAACCAATTCCTGACTCCTAGATGAATTGCTTGAGCCAGTTGCACATGCAGATGTAGTAAGAACCTCACTGGAGAAGCCATCAGTTTTCTTTTGCCTTCTCCCACTTTTCTTTGCAGATTTAGCTTTCTTTAAGCTTGCTAAACAAGTAGATTCATCCTCCGACTCACATGCATGAGGAATTCTATCTTTCTTCTTTGCCTTCTTACCACTGGCTTCAGCTCTAGAAGCAGCACAGGCCTTGGAAGAAGTCACAGTACCATCCGGAAAATATTCTCGGCATTTTACCCCATGTTGAACTTCAGGAACTAGATTGATAACTTCTGAATCCGGTGAAGTCCCAGGATCCGTATACCTCTTCTCGGTTGCTACACCATATGCTTCAACCTCTACACGGGTGGGAACCCCGTTGTCTCCAGCATCTCCACCTGACTTCACACTGGGCATAGTGCCATCCACATTCTTGTTTGTAAGGAGCACATCCACATCAGAAGGTTCACTGGTTTCCTTTTCCCGCTTACTGTCAAAACATTGAAGCACATGTGTATTTGTCTCACCTGCCAAAGTTTCCTGAAGATTAGCATTGGAATTTGCAACTCCAAAGCTGTTTCCTTGGCATGATTCAAGACCATCACTAACAACAACCTGTGGCACCATACTACTGGAACCTTTTTGACTAACATCTTTCCCTAATTTAACTTTCAAGCGAATGCAGTTGGTTGAAGCCTGAGACTTTCCAGCCAATTTCCGACTCCTAGAGCTAGTACTAGTCCGGGGATTTACATGTTGACCAGTTCCTCGGCCAACCCTTGGTTTCGTCAATCCGTGGTTCTCAGTAACATCACACGGTAGCCCATTACTTACCCTGAAAGTTTGTGTAATGTTCCCCAATAACCCCCACTCAGAAGAACGGGCTGGTTTGGAAAAACAGCTTCTCTTCTTTTTTGCAATCTCCAAAATAATTTCAGCACCTCCATGAGGACCCGGGGCTTTTGCACTATTCCTGCATTTTCTAACAGTTCTTTTTGTCTGAGCCTTCCGGCTTGATTTACGTGTTCTGTGACTCCTTCCAGAAGGGGGTGATGCAATATGGAGAGATTTGGCCTCAAAAACACCATCACCATTGGCTCTGGCATGGTTTTTCCCCTCATCATCAGTATCTCTGGAACAGTCAACTGCACTGTTAGAATTAATATTGGCACAAGCATCCACCCCAAGGCTACAACTCATATCCAACTTTTCAGATGAGCCATTCCAGGAAGCAAATAAGGACTGACATGACTGGTCTAAAACTGGCTTCTCAAAACAGTGGGAAGCCTCTAAGCCTTCTTTCAACTCAGAAGCTTCCCTTTCCATTTGTAACGTCTGCCTGCAGCCATCACCTGCTGTCTCTGTTGTAGTATCTCTCCCCTCCAGATTCATACTTTCTGTAAGATGACCATCTGAACATCCAACATCCCTGTGCTTATTTTTCCTAGCACCATTACTCAAAGAATCACCATCAGACATTCCACTGTCCACGGAAGAAGATATCTGGTTGTCAATAACGGCCATTGACCTAGCTAAAAGAACACTTTTGTCTTCCTTAACTTCCAAATCCCCTTCCACAGAGGGAGAAGAACAACCCTTACTTTGCTTTTGCTCATCTCTCAGAACACTTTCATCAGGTGAATTAGTCAAAGAAACTGATGCCAAGGACATCTCAGATCCCTGTGATAACAAGACATGATTGGAATCAGTAGAAGCTACTGCAGCTAATCTATTATTCTTCTCTTCTACGATTGGTTCTGCAAAAGGGCAACCAATGGTCTGCTCATCCTTCAGGTCCTCCAGTTGATCACAATTACTTTGTGGACATTTCATGGGTACTGATTCTGACGAATTATTGTGCTCTTGCGATTGCGACATTTGGTTGTCATTTTCTGAGCTTGTTCCTATCGAAGGAATCTCTTTCACAACAGACACAGCCTCCAGGGAGGAACAGGTGCCAGACAGTTTTTGCTGATCTGCTACACTACTAGGAGAGCAGACTACTGATACTGATTCAGCACTCATATAAAAGCAGTATGCATTAGGTGTTCTTTCATGAGTCTCACTCTCGAATGCAGCTAAAGAATCATTTTTCTCATCAAGGGCATGCAGAGCACAGTCACCCTCTGTCCCACTTGAATGAACACTGATTGCTTCAGCATTCACTAAAGCCATTTCTGCAGATGTACCACTTTCTTGATTGCTCTTTTCAACATCATTTCTATGTAAATAACTTTCTGCAACTAATTCCTTAGATGATTCACAGCCTAGCAAAGGCATTCTATCATCATGAGTATCATTTTCGATTGCAGCTAAAACATCATTTAAATCGTTTGTAGACCCTTGGATGATGCCATTCTCTAGTTTAGGAAGATTAACGTTTTCCTCTACCATAACCACGCCAGCCCTTTCTGAAGAATTACTACTAACACTTTGAGGCAAGCAAATCCCCTGTATTAATCCGGCAGAAATTTCAGCGACCAGTGAAGAATCTGTTATGTGATGAGTGTTATTCTCTCCCGCAGCTAAACCATCAATTCGGTCTGCTGTATCCTGTAGTGCACTTTCATTCTCTGTGCGTGATGCATCAGAAATTTTCGGTGTCATAACTGGAAACGTTTCCGAAATGATGCCACTATCTTGCTTGTCCAGATCAACAGTGTTCCCAGCAATACTACTCGCCCAAATGAAGTCTTCATGCTTTTCATAGCCCAGTGGGTCAACTGCTTCATCATGCAACTTACTCGTGGTAATGCACAAACCCTCGGCATAATCCTCGAAGACACCAGCATTCTCATACTTATCTTCATCCTGTGCATCCCAGTGCCTTGGGAAATCAGATGAGTCCATTAATCCCGAAGGCTTCCCAGAGTCATCCAACTTAATAAGGATCCCGACACTCTCACCTCCAGGCTCTATGCATCCCAGGATAGAGTCACCATCCCTACAATGTCTCTCATCCAAACAATCCTCACTCACCCCGCGTACATCCTCGTCCAGCATTTCACTGGGCCCCAGAATAAACACATTCTCAGCCTCACCCCCCAAGCCAACCCCCCCATCCACGACGGCATCCTCCACCAATCCACTGGCCGAGGCGGCAGAATTAGTATTAGTATTACCGTCCGGAGAGAGGTTGAGACGACCATCCGCCCCCAGGTTGTGGTTGGCATCTGAACCAGTCAAAAGAGGAGCAGGCTCAAAACACTCCGACCACTGAGAACCCGGATTGTGGATTAATTCGGGGCACAAAGGTTCGTGTAACTCGACGGGATCCTCACACGAACCCATAGTATCAGCCCCCACCCCCAACAACCCCAACCAAATCCCTTCAATCAATTAGCCAAAAGAAAAGAGAGCCATCCCTCCAATCGTGATACTAAGTGCAATGCACAACCACCTTAAATCACCCTCCCAATCCACAAAACCCTAGCGCCTGAGTTACTCCTCCCCAAGCAAAACCAGATAAGGAAAACGAGAAGGAAGCCTCACCCGAGTCAATATAAAACTCCCACCCAAGCCGACCAAAAGGAGATAATAAGAAGAAGAAAGAAAGAAAGAAAAAAAAAAAACCCTAGAATCCACTCTCTCTGCAAAAACAAAAACTTATTTTAGAACACATTTAAGATAATGCAGATTAAAAGAGGAAAAAAAAAAACACACAGACAGACAGCAACACACACAGAGACAGAGAGAGAGAGAGAGGATATAATTTGCAGCGAGCGAAGATATTAAACCCAAAAAAACGCGAAAACCTACCGGGCCCGGTGCAGATAAAAGAGAGAAGGAGACAGAGATATGACACGGCCGTTAAAAGGAAAAGGGCAGAAGAAGGAGAAAAAAAAAATTAAATTTTTGTTACGTATATGAAGAAGAACACTAGAGGAAGGGGGATGATGGACATATCCGATTTGGGTTAAAAATTTTGGGGGGTGGAGGGGGGGGCGTGACAAACTGACAAGTATAAGAAGAAAAGGGAGGAAATTGAAAAAGGAAAAAAGAAAAAAAGGGATTTTCGTAATTTAGTAGTAGGTGTGTGTGTGTGTGTGTGTGTGATATGAATACCGATCCAGCTGGGGTAATAAGGTCCAACCATGACGAAGTGAAAGGGGCAGTCTCTGTGATGTTCTTTGACATGTGTCCTCTCCATCCCCTCCTGCTGTCTTTTCTCATTTTGATCCCTTTTTGCACTTTACTGCAAAATATACTGCCACTACGATATTAGTATATGATTGGCCTTTATTTTAGTGCCATTTATGGTCGGTAACTGGATAAAATTAATACTTAATAGTACTAATGTAATGTACCCAAACAAATTGTCACTAGCTACTGTAGTGGTAGTAGAATTGTTTTCTGTTGGTTTAGAGGTCGGGGTTTGTGCCTAGCAGGTCTTACTCTTGGAGAAGAAGTCTTCGGTCCACTCCCACCTACCCACTGTAACTATTTAATGGAACATAATGCATAGTTTACCAAAATAATGACCAAGGGAAGAAAGGGGAGGGGAAGAAAATAAGAATGAAGATGAAGAGAACATATTAGTTCATTCTTCCTGGTACTCTGGGAACATCAGACTTGAGGGATGAGAATGAGTAGAATGTATTTAAAATTAAAAAAAATACTTTTCATTTTATATATCCTTTAAATTTCCAATACAAGTAAATTTGTAATCTCAAGTTAAAAGTAAATTCCATCCCATTAATTCTCTTCACATTCTCCCGTTTTAAGAGGGATTGGAAAAAATGACCCGGAGAGAATTTTTTTTTTTTGTCGAAAAAAAAGGCATCAGTGGTGTCATCATCGCCCCGTCGGTCCAGGCCCCGGTTAATACCGGTTACATCCTGACATTAGACCCTCCTCATAGGAGAGACCGCCCAACCGGGGCACCAACGGACACCCTCACCTGCTACGCGTCATAATACCGGGGAATCACCGGGCTCAACGGCCAGCACCCCACCGTGTGGAAGGCCATATTCGGCCGCATCACACTATGGGGCTTGACTGGAAGCGCCGGGACTCGAACCCGAGTCTTAGAGACGGCAGGTTGAAGGCCTTGCCACTGGGCCACCACCCCCAGTGGTGCCCGGAGAGAATTACTCCCTTGCAATTTCTCTTGCTTCACAATGGAAAGAATACCCATTCTCTCCCTCTATTTGCTCTCTTGCACATCATTCTTTTCAAATTCTACCTTTTCCAAACTAACCCTAAGAGTGAAGACTTTTAAAAAAAAAAAAAACACTGCAAGTTATGCTGCTCTTGTTTCTTTAAAAAAAATAAATTTGCACCATGGGACAGCATACACACTAATGAAAACCTAACTAGTATATTCAGTTATTATATTATAAGGTTGCAAGTATTTTTATAGCTCATGTTTGACTCATTCAAGTTTAGCCAAGTTTAAATTTACTCATTTAATTTAGGTCAACTCTAGCTCGGCTCATTTAACAAGTACTAGTTTTTCTGTACGTGGTATAGTAATATAATATAAATAAAGCTAATTAAATTAATAGATGAACAAATTGATGAACTGGTAACAATTCTTATCCAACTTTTAATTTATTCATTCACTTATTTCCATTTATTCATTCACTTTTCATAAGTTTGCATTGCTCTTGCTTTTATTATTTTTAATCAATTTTTTGGTACTATTTATGATGTAAGTTATAATGTTAATTGGTTTTTAGATATAAATAATAATATTAATAATATATATTGATTATTATAAGAGAAAATTTTATTTTTTTAACAATTCTATCATTTATATAAATTGTAAATTTATTAATAATTATTTCATCACCCGTCAAAACTTCATTCTTTTGATGAAGAATTTACATAAATTGAATTTTTAATGGGACATTAATTTTAAAAATTAAATTTATTCTTTATTTCTTTCCATCCTTTGTTTGTTTATGCATAAATGATTAAGATAATTTCAAGTTTTTTTAACTTTAAAATGTCACATATGATGATACAAAATCTATTATTTATTCTTCTCACTTTTACATTTCTTTGCGACGCACGTGGTAATATATAGTGTAATTATTTCTAATATTAATTATTATTCGAATAATAAATAATAAATAAATTATGTAAATAAAAATTATTAAATTAGATTATAGTTTTTGTGCACATCCATCAACTTGATATAGTAATATGTTACTATGATTTTGAGACGACCCGACTTCCATTTACCAATCAAACAATAATTACTGAGAAATAGTGCAACCACGTGACCGACATATGTAAATTCATAACAGTAATATCGACAAACAGATACAGAATCACATTTGAAACGCCCCGATCCGTATTTACCGTTATACACAGTAAACACGTGGGACCACATACTATTACAGTAGCCACAGTGGTAAATATCACAACCAACAGTATTGATACAATAAAAGTACATAATACATCAACAGTACTTGTCCCGGCACGGGAACATTATTACAACAAGCAACCGAATCAAGAAATAAAATGCAAGCAACGGAAGTCTTAATACAACACAGCAATAGACAACAGAGTAAACATGATGCAACGCAGGATGGATCCGGGCCTGGCAGAGGGTGCGCCACAGCTTGCCTCGATCGTACCTGAGCTACGCACAATCAAACTACGCGACCAGGTCACGCAGGCGAGGGGTGAGTCCGAAGTGCTCACCGGGTAAAATCCATAAGCAAACATACATATACAAACAACCGTAAATAATCCAACTCACATCAACAGCAATTTACTAAGGATCACACGAACCCTAAATAACACACTCTGTGATTCTAGACACACTATACCAATTTTATTATCAGGGCCCCTATCACTAGCTAAATGATGGTCGTCGCCTGGTAGTCAAGCTAGCTAGCCCGTGGACCCCGCCCTGGTACCTCCACGTATAACTGGCACAGACAAGGAGCAGACCCCAAGCACACTCTCCCCTAGCGCCTAAAATAAAACTAGTACAGACAGGGAGCAGACCCCAAGCACACTCTCCCCCAGCACCATAAAATAAGACTACCATCTGGCTGTTCCAACATTTAATTGTGACTTACTAGATGTCTAAGTGTATCCAGTTTTATTATTTCTTTACCCTCATCTAGTTACTAAATTTCTATTATCCTCCGTTAACCCATTATCCCGAGCAGACTCACAGCCTCTCCGCTCGTTTGGATAATCCAAGCTTACTCAACTATTTTCCCATACTAGTACCCCCGGTACTCTACTCACACAATTTTCACAGCCAACAACAACAGTAAAAACCTACTAATACCAACATTTCCAACATTTTCAATAACATCAGCAGTAGCATCAATTCAGCAACATCAACGGCAACAAATATCAATTAAATTCATCTCACAACAATCATTCACAGCCACAAAGAATTATTCAAGCATATAACACACATAATAAACAACAACAACTTGGTACTACGGGCAGTATATAAATATTTACTTATCCTCACCTTAGCCGATTCCTACTCCTGGAAATCCTCGAAGTGTTCCGGCTCAGGCTCCTCAGGGTACTGCTCGTTATCAATTCCTATATCAAACAACAATTTATGCACATATAAGATGATATGCAAATGCTCGACTATTACTGTAAGCCGTAAAATAACTACCGCGCTAACTCGGTACTTCCCCGGGTTATTCCCATTATCATCATCATTCACCATTTATTTCAAGTGTAAAAAATAATACCATACTTATACCCGGTTATTATTCCGGTACGTATTTACTTACTTTGATAATACCCCTTTCCATTTTTATTTTCCTTGAGTATGTACTTTCCAAAATAATTATTATTTACCATATATATATTCTCAAAATAATTATTTCTCATATGGTGTACCATATATTTTCCAAAATTAAATTGTCGTTAAAATTCCATTTTTCTGAATTATTATTGTTATTCTCCCATTTTCCAGATTTATTCTTTTTTTTAATTCGGACTGGGCCCAAGGGTTAGGCCTGGCCCAGACGCAGAGCCCAGACCCAAGCATGAAGCCCACGCCAGGCCCAGACCCGCGCCAGCCCAAGCTCCAGCCTCACCCAAGCCCAAGCGACCTAGCCCAAGGCGCGACCCATACCACAACTCGGGTCAAACCCTTGCTACCGGGTCGACCCGCCCGACCAGACGAGTTTCTTCAACCCGCAACTCACCTAGTTGCAGCGAGGCGGCGGCGCGGACGGGCGAGACACACACGGCAGCGGCAGCAGCGTACGGGAGGAGGAGCGACGAGGGGCGGCTGTCGCCGTGGCTTGCGGCGGCTGACGACGACAAAGAAGGGTGCAGCGGCGGCGGCTGTGAGGAGACGGGGCGTCGGGTCCTTCGCTGCTGGCGGCGGTTTCGGGCGGTGAAGACTCGTGGTCCGGTGGCGCGACTTGCTGCAGCGTTCGGCAGTGGCGATCTGGAGAAGGCATGCGACGGCGAAGGAAGGAGGCGTGGCTGCGTGCGGCGGGGTTTGGTGGCCGGCAGTGGAGCGTGACGCGGTGGTGTGGCTGTCCAAACGTCGGCGTATTGGCTGATGTGTGTGTTTGTTTGTTGTTGTTTTTTTCTTCTTCTCTTTTTCTTGGTTTTGGTTTTCTTTTACGGTGAGTAAATTTGCAGAAGATGGCTTGTGGGTGGTTTGCAGGTGAAGATGAAGAGTTGGTGAAGCTGGGTGGTTTGGTGTGTTTTGCAGAAGATGATGGCACGAGCAGGAATAAAACGCGTAGGGTCACAAGCTTCACAGGAGGGAGACAGCCTTTCACATGCACACAGGAAAAAGGCGGCTGCATAATTTCAATTATGCAGTCGTGTCCCGTCCGGACCAGAAAATATCTATAATACCCCCTTGACTTTATTTTGGTCCGATAACTCGAGGTTAAACCTGACTTTTCTGAAGATTCCTGGACCCGAAAAATTCCAACTTTGGTCCGTAAAATCCGCAGAAAAATCCCAAGCGTGGGACAGAGCTCGGTTTTGGAATCCGATGCATAATTTACCCTGAAATAATTACCCAAGATTATTTTTACATGGTAAATTACTGTACAAAGCGTTTTTACAGTCCTGGTAAAATGTAAATTTTTACCCGGGCTGTTACAGTCTACCCCCCTTAAAAGAATTTCGTCCCCGAAATTCACTCCGAACCAGTGAAGAGAAGCGGATGCTGGGACCGCATATGCTCCTCGACTTCCCATGTTGACTCGTTAGCAGAATGCTTACTCCACTTGACCTTAACCATAGGAATGGTACGGTTCCGCAACTGCCGTACCTCTCGAGCAAGAATCTGTTCCGGCAATTCGGTGTAAGTAAGATCTTCTGCCACTTCAACATCCACTGGGGCCACAATATGACTAGGGTCTGATCGGTATCTCCTCAGCATGGAGACATGGAACACGTCATGTATGCGTGAAAGCTCTTCAGGTAATGACAACCTGTAAGCTAGTGGTCCAATCCTCTCAACGATCTCGTATGGCCCGATATACCTTGGACTCAGCTTCCCTCTTTTGCCGAACCTGATCACTCCTTTCCAAGGTGCAACTCTGAGAAAGACTTTCTCACCAACGTTATACTCCATCTCACGTCGGTGTTTGTCGGCATAGCTCTTTTGCCGATCCTGAGCAGCTCTCATGCACTGTCTCACCGTCTGAATCTTGTCCACTGTCTGTTGGACTAACTCCGGTCCAATGATCAGTCTCATACCTTCTTCGTCCCAACATACCGGACTTCTACACTTCCTTCCATAGAGAGCCTCAAAAGGTGGCATATCAATGCTGGAATGGTAGCCGTTGTTATATGCAAATTCTGCCAAGGGTAGATACTTATCCTAACTCCCACTGAAGTTAAGTGCACAAGCCCTCAACATGTCCTCCAGTGTCTGTATAGTCCTCTCAGACTGTCCATCTGTCTGAGGATGAAAAGCAGTGCTGAAGCTCAACTTAGTTCCCAAAGCAGCTTGTAAGCTCTTCCAGAAACGTGATGTGAATCTGGGATCTTTGTCTGAGACTATAGACCTTGGAATCCCATGTAGCCTCACGATCTCAGCAACATACTTACCCTCCAATGTGTCCATGGTATCAGTCTGGCGGATAGGGAGAAAGTGAGCCGATTTTGTTAATCGGACAACGATGACCCAAATAGCATCATGCTGCCTCCGAGTCATTGGTAGACCAATCACAAAATCCATGGTGATCATCTCCCACTTCCACTCCGGTACTGTCAATGATCTCATCTTGCCTGCTGGAGCCTGATGTTCGGCTTTCACCTGCTGGCAAGTAATGCATCTTGCGACATACTCCGCTACGTCTTTCTTCATCTGAGGCCACCAGAAATGGCTCTTTAGGTTCTGATACATCTTGATGCTTCCAGGATGCACTGCATACGGTGTCATATGACCTTCATCTAGAATCTGACTACGCAGGTTACTGACATTGGGTACACATACCCGTTTCCCAATCATCAGTGCTCCATCATCAGCTATACGAAACTTGTCTTCTTTTCCACTCCTTACTCCTTCCTTTAGCTTGACCAGGTCAGAATCTCCATCTTGTAACTCCATTATCCATCCTCTTAGGTTGGACTTGACACTTATGTGTGCCAGTAAGGCTCTTGTTTCATCCATTGTCAAGTCAACTCCTAACTTCCTGAACTCGATAAGTGAAAACATCGAGTAACTAGTGGAGGAATCATTCGATTGTCTCCGGCTCAAAGCATCAGCTACCACATTAGCCTTCCCTGGGTGATACTCGATAGTACAATCATAATCATTAAGTAACTCAACCCAACGTCTTTGTCGCAGGTTAAGCTCCTTCTGAGTCATAATGTACTTGAGGCTTTTGTGGTCAGTGAAGATTCGACACTTCTCTCCAAACAAATAGTGTCTCCAAATCTTCAGAGCCAAGATCACAGCTGCCATCTCAAGACCATGAGTCGGGTAGTTCTTCTCATGAGTCCTTAGCTGTCTGGAGGCATAAGCAATCACTCGTCCTTCTTGCATCAACACGGCTCCTAAACCAAGACTTGATGCGTTCACAAAACAGCACATACTCCACTCCTGGCTTGGGTACTGTTAGCACTGGTGCCGAGGTCAGCTTCTTCTTAAGCTCCTCAAAACTCTGCTCCAAACAAAAGCTTGTTTTTTCCTCAATAGCTTAGTCATGGGACTGGCTAATGAGGAAAAACCTTCTATGAACCTCCGATAATATCCTGCAAGGCCAAGAAAACTCCTGACTTCGGACACATTCTTAGAAGGATCCCACTCCAACACAGCCTTGATTTTGGCAGGATCAACCTTTATTCCATCCCCGCCTACTACATATCCGAGGAAGGAAACTTCTCCAAGCCAAAATTCACACTTACTGAATTTGGCATACAGTTTCTTCTCCCTTAACCTTTGAAGCACTACCCTCAAATGCTCTTCATGCTCTTCCTTGCTCTTAGAGTAGATGAGGATATCATCGATGAAGACCACAACGAACTTATCCAAGAACTCATTCAGTACCAAGTGCATCAAGCACATGAATACTGCCGGTGCATTGGTCAAACCTAAAGGTACCACAGTGAATTCGTAGTGGCCATACCGTGTGCGAAAAGCTGTCTTCGGTATGTCCTTCTCCAAAATCTTGATCTGGTGATAGCCCGATCGGAGATCAATCTTTGAAAACACCGTTTCTCCTTGAAGCTGATCGAAAAGATCATCAATCCTCGGTAATGGGTACTTGTTCTTGATTGTCACCTTGTTGATCTAGCGATAGTCTACACACATACGCAGACCACCATCCTTCTTCTTCACGAACAAGACTGATGCACCCCATGGTGAGGTACTAGGTCTGATGAAAACTTTCTCCAGTAGTTCGTCTAGCTGCTTCTTCAGCTCCTGAAGCTCTGTTAGTGCCATCCTGTATGGTGCCATCGAGATAGGTGTAACTCTAGGTACCAGCTCGATGGTGTACTCAACCTCTCTGTCGGGTGGCAAACTTGGTAGATCATCTGGGAAAACATCAACAAACTCCGTCACAACTAATACATCCTCCGGGGTAGGGTTTTGTGTCTCTTCGCCTGGAATGTGGGTCAGCAAAGTATCTGGACCATGTTGCTTCATTCTGTAGCCCTGGATAGCAGAGATTCTACATGTGGTTGTAGTTCTCCCCACTCCGGACAAAATAATCGACTGATCTTCGGCGGATGTCAACCTCACTTGCTTAGCTCGGCAATCCACCAAAGCTTGATACTTCGACAACCAATCCATGCCTAGGATTATATCAAATCCTCCCATGTTCATGACAATGAGTCGAGCAGGAAAGGTTTCATTCTCGAACACTAACGGCACATCCTTACAAACTCTATCTAGCCTCACTATGTTGGTTGCAGGTAATCTAACCCTCATCGGCTTTTCTAATGATATATCTTCACAGTTATGTTGCATAGCATAGGTTTGGGCTATAAAGGAATGTCTAGCTCCAGGATCAATTAATGTGAATGCAACACTGCCATGTACTTTAAAGATACCTGCTATAACTTGAGCAGCATCAGGGTCCTCTTCTACGGTGATGACAAAAGCTCTAGGAACTGTTGTGCTTTGGTTAGCTCTAGATTGGGTCCTTGCGGAAGGATTCCCACGACCACGACCTTGACCTTGTCCTTGTGCTCTAGATCCACCTGGCATGCTAGCCACAGAGGCCTGAACCGTTGGTGCCGGGGCAGAGTTACTGACTCTCCCAAGCTTTGGGCATGCATAACGGTAGTGTCCCAACTCATTGCACTCAAAGCATCTGACTGATGATATGGGACGTCGGAAGCGGCTATCTCCATAACTAGTCACTCCGGGTCCACTCCATCCTCCAGTCGGAGCTCCGCGGTTATTAGTCCAACCACGTCCATAGGTCGTCGACTGGTACTATCCTCGTCCAGCTGCAGGTGCACTGGCGGCAGGTACATATGGCTTCTTGTTCTGGCTAGGTGGAACCTGCGGTGCATTTCTCTTTCGGCGATACTCCTGTTGATCACGCCATGTGACTTCAGCCTTCTGAGCATCCCTTACCATGTCCTGATATCCAGCATAGTCCTTACATCCCATGATAGCTCGGATGTCAGGGTGTAGACCTCTCCAGAAATGTTGGCATCTGGCTTTGGTAGTTGCTACCAGATCTCCAACATACAGGGACAGACGGTCAAACTTCTTCTCGTACTCTGTCACGGTCATACCATCCTGGCGCAATTCCAAGAATTCGCGCTGCATGCGCTCCTGAAATTCTTCGATAATGAACTTGTCTTTCAACATGGCTGTGAACTCAACCCATGGCATCACCACTGGTTTCGGCAAGTCTCTTGTGGTAGATTCCCACCATGTTGCTGCTTCCTCACGAAAAAGAGAAGCGGCATAGTTTGCCCACTGGTCAGTTGTGCACTTGATCTTAAGCATGACCCTGGCGATCTGACGTAGCCACTCGTACGCCTCACGAGGGTCAGTCGCTCCTGAGAATGGCTCAGCTCCAAGCTCAGATAGCTTGGTGAAAATAGGGTCCTCGACTGATCCCCCAGCTGTCTTTCGATGAAGGATCTGTGTCATCATGTGCATCATCTGCAGGGACATCTGGTATGGCATACCCGGTACCCCATCGTACACATGTGGTTCTTCCACGTAGGCATGCGGTTGACCAATTGACACTTGGTCCTCTTCCAAGTGCTGTTGGGTGGCATGCTGGTGTCCCTCAGCCGGATCCATCTCGTCCTACCTATATAAAGATGTATGCATGAGTATCATATTTATAACATGTGGAGCAGGATATGCACAAACAATCAAACAACAACCAAGGACCTACAGCCCGCTCCGCTACCAAAATGAAATGCCCCGATCCGTATTTACCGTTATACACAGTAAACACGTAGGACCACATACTATTACAGTAGCCACAGTGGTGAATATCACAACCAACAGTATTGATACAATAAAAGTACATAATACATCAACAGTACTTGTCCCGGCACGGGAACATTATTACAAGAAGCAACCGAATCAAGAAATAAAATGCAAGCAGCAGAAGTCTTAATACAACACAACAATAGACAACAGAGTAAACATGATGCAACGCAGGATGGATCCGTGCCTGGCAGAGGGTGCGCCACAGCTTGCCTCGATCGTACCTGAGCTACGCACAATCAAACTACGCGACCAGGTCACGCAGGCGAGGGGTGAGTCCGAAGTGCTCACCGGGTAAAATCCATAAGCAAACATACATATACAAACAACCATAAATAATCCAAGTCACATCAACAGCAATTTACTAAGGATCACACGAACCCTAAATAACACACTCTGTGATTCTAGACACACTATACCAATTTTATTATCAGGGCCCCTATCACTAGCTAAATGTTGGCCGTCACCTGATAGTCAAGCTAGCTAGCCCGTGGACCCCGCCCTGGTACCTACACGTATAACTGGAACAGACAGGGAGCAGACCCCAAGCACACTCTCCCCCAGCGCCTAAAATAAAACTGCTACAGACAGGGAGCAGACCCCAAGCACACTCTCCCCCAGCACCATAAAATAAGACTACCATCTGGCTGTTCCAACATTTAACTATGACTTACTAGATGTCTAAGTGTATCCAGTTTTATTATTTCTTTACCCTCATCTAGTTACTAAATTTCTATTATCCTCCGTTAACCCATTATCCCGAGCAGGCTCACAGCCTCTCCGCTCGTCTGGATAATACAATCTTACTCAACTGTTTTCCCATACTAGTACCCTCGGTACTCTACTCACACAATTTTCACAGCCAACAGCAACAGTAATAACCTACTAATACCAACATTTCCAACATTTTCAATAACATCAGCAGTAGCATCAATTCAGCAACATCAACAGCAACAAATATCAATTAAATTCATCTCACAACAACCATTCACAGCCACAAAGAATTATTCAAGCATATAACACACATAATAAACAACAACAACTTGGTACTACGGGCAGTATATAAATATTTACTTATCCTCACCTTAGCCGATTCCTACTCCTGGAAATCCTCGAAGTGTTCCGGCTCAGGCTCCTCAGGGTACTGCTCGATATCAATTCCTATATCAAACAACAATTTATGCACATATAAGATGATATGCAAATGCTCGACTATTACTGTAAGCTGTAAAATAACTACCGCGCTAACTCGGTACTTCCCCGGGTTATTCCCATTATCATCATCATTTACCATTTATTTCAAGTGTAAAAAATAATACCATACTTATACCCGGTTATTATTCCGGTACGTATTTACTTACTTTGATAATACCCTTTCCATTTTTATTTTCCTTGAGTATGTACTTTCCAAAATAATTATTATTTACCATATATATATTCCCAAAATAATTATTTCTCATATGGTGTACCATATATTTTCCAAAATTAAATTGCCGTTAAAATTCCATCTTTCTGAATTATTATTGTTATTCTCCCTTTTTCCAAATTTATTCTTTTTTTTTTAATTCGGACTGGGCCCAAGGGTTAGGCCTGGCCCAGATGCAGAGCCCAGACCCAAGCATGAAGCCCACGCCAGGCCCAGACCCGCGCCAGCCCAAGCTCCAGCCTCACCCAAGCCCAAGCGACCCAGCCCAAGGCGCGACCCATACCACAACTCGGGTCAAACCCTTGCTATCGGGTCGACCCGCCCGACCAGACGGGTTTCTTCAACCCGCAACTCACCTAGTTGCAGCGAGGCGGCGGCGAGGACTGGCGAGACACACATGGCAACGGCAGTAGCGTACGGGAGGAGGCGCGACGAGGGGCGGCTGTCGTCGTGGCTTGCTGCGGCTGACGACGACAAAGAAGGGTGCAGCAGCGACGACTATGAGGAGACGGGGCGACGGGTCCTTCGCTGCTGGCGGCGGTTTCGAACGGGGAAGACTCGTGGTCCGGTGGCGCGACTTGCTGCAGCGTTCGGCAGTGGCGATCTGCAGAAGGCGTGCGGCGGCGAAGGCAGGAGGCGTGGCTGCGTGCGGCGGGGTTTGGTGGCCGGCAGTGGAGCGTGACGCTGTGGTGTTGCTGTCCAAACGTCGGCGTATTGGCTGATGTATGTGTTTGTTTGTTTTTTTTTTTCTTCTTCTCTTTTTCTTGGTTTTGGTTTTCTTTTACGGTGAGTGAATTTGCAAAAGATGGCTTGTGGGTGGTTTGTAGGTGAAGATGAAGAGTTGGTGAAGCTGGGTGGTTTGGTGTGTTTTGCGGAAGATGATGGCATGAGCAGGAATAAAATGCGCAGGGTCACAAGCTTCACAGGAGGGAGACAACCTTTCACTTGCACATAGGAAAAAGGCGGCTGTATAATTTCAATTATGCAGTCGTGTCTCGTCCGGACCAGAAAATATCTATAATACCCCCTTGACTTTATTTTGGTCCGATAACTCGAGGTTAAACCTGACTTTTCTGAAGATTCCTGGACCCGAAAAATTCCAACTTTGGTCCGTAAAATCCGCAGAAAAATCCCGAGCGTGGGACAGAGCTCGGTTTCGGAATCCGATGCATAATTTACCCTGAAATAATTACCTAAGATTATTTTTACACGGTAAATTACTGTACAAAGCATTTTTATAGTCACGGTAAAATGTAAATTTTTACCCGGGCTGTTACAACATTTCCATCACCCGATACAAGGACATCATCATCTGCACAGCGGAAGTATTTTCTACATATTTAGTGATGGCTGATGCAAAACTTAATGCATTCTATCGGATCCAAGCCCTATCTGGGTTAACGCCACAGCCGCTGGAATGTACTCTTGATCTAACCGACAAGAACTGTGTGAGGGATGAGACCAACCACTGTCTCACCATAAATAAATAAACCGCAGTATAGAAGCAATCGTAAAGTACACCAAAGCTAACACAGAAACAACAGAAGTATAGCAAGCACAACCTAACATCGAAATCAGACAGCTCACTGTCTTTATTATATAACTGGCCTCTCACTGTTAAGCTAATCATTTAAACTCACTGACGATTAGCGACAAATTTTTTTAATTTTATTATTAGGGCCTCTGTCACGTGATAAGTATTGGTCATGCCTGGTAGCCAGGTTAGATAACTCCAGGGTACTCCCCGTTAATCCAAAAATTTCACAAAATATCACAAATAACCGAGTCCTGTAGTCCTCGGTGAACAATCCTTCTTATAATAAATCAACTGAGTCCCTAGTCCTCCCTATCGTATCACATATCACTAGGCGACTACCTTCTGGCCGCACCAATACCTGTCACGTGACAATCTAGATGTCTAGGTGATGTTACCACAATTTATTATTATTTCTTATTCCACTGTCTAACAGTAACCCTGATCATCAAACTTATCATACTGACATTCCCGAGCACTCCCTCAGCCTCACAACTCCTCTGGGAACCAAATCACAATGTCACACTATCGGGACACTGTTACTAACCGATCAAATATCTCATATCCCATACGGATATCACCACATAATTCAACAATCAGTCCATAACAATCATCAAGCATATAACAATAATCATAACAATAATCAGCACAACATGATAAGCATAACACGATAAACATATAATTTAACAATTTAACAAACAACTCGGGTATCACGGGCAGCATACCGAAGTTTATAGGTTTATATCCTCACCTGATACTCCTCAGAAACTAATTCCTACCTAGTTAAACCTCGATATCCCTATATTTATAGCAACAATAATCACTTATAATGCACAACAAAGATGATTATGCATGATGCCAATTTAACAGTTATTAGACAACTTGTCTTTACCGGGTCAATTTTTATTATCTCTATAGTTATTTTATTCCGAGAAAAAACATAAAAATTAGAGTCTCTCTGTACGTGGCATTATTCACAAAGTCAGCCTACCCGACTAGGTGGGGATTGGTTGGTTATTTGTTTCCGCCCGATATACCGATCATACTCGATCTTAATATTAAAACCAAAACCAAGTGTCCAAGCCGTTATCCCGACCCTTTATTAATATTAACCTAAACAAAACATAATTCAAATAAGTCAGAAACTAAATACGGTGGGCCTTCACGAATGTTTAGCCCAATTAATTATAAGGTAAAACCTGAAATTAAATAAATAAAAGGCAAAGATCGAAAATTA
>JAKUCV010002090.1:18201-53990 GCA_028386065.3 Turnera subulata | reverse complement strand
CATCGTTAGTAACTATTAGAACTCGGATTAACTGGTGCCATAATTTGTCAGGATATCAAATAATCCATAAATTAATAAATAATTTATTAACATATGAAATTAATTGGAATAATATAAGCTCTTAGAAAACCCGTGTGTAACACGGCCTAATTCAACTGCGGCTCAAACCCGTGTGTAACACGGGGAGTTGCACTAGTTTGCTACTATATATACACATCAACTACACTGCTTGTCTGTGCAAGAGGGGAAACATTATGCATATAAATCATATATACTTCACTTCTTCTTTTCCTCTCTCTCCCCCCTGTTCATCAATACTGCTTTAATTATCTCTCACTTTCTTTTCCTTTGTTTTTTTTCCAGGAAGATCCCACATTTCTTTAGTCATAGAAAATGTAGATTGCATATTCCCCACCCTTCACTATGTTGCAATTCACTCAAACCCCTCTTTGGTTCTTCCCTTGCACACAATCATGCTTCTAGAGAGACGGGGAGTTTAGAGGCAAATTAATTTTTGTGCATGACCTCATATTATATATATATATATATATATATATATATATATATATTAGTGCATTAAAAGAGAAAAAGCATAATCAAACAAAATATGATTCCGGTTTTGACAATTATACTAATAATGACCCCTCTGGTTCTTTGAATTCTAAGGAACTCTGATTGGATTTAGGGTCTACCTCGCATCTTCAGCAATTTATAAATTAGCATAAAAAGTTGCTAGCAAATCCCACATGAAAGGCGAAAAAGGAATAATGATAAAAAGAGAAAAGCACAATCACACGCACATACACACAAACATACAAACACATCTCATGAACCCTCTTTATATCTCACATTAATACATTAAAGATCACTAGAGTAGCTAGCCCTCAACCTTCAAAAACCTTCCCATCCAGCTAGCCAGCAACCGAAACTTTTTTCCTTTCTTTACCGCTCCTCAT
The DNA here is from genome assembly GCA_028386065.3 of Turnera subulata. Taxonomy (NCBI): domain Eukaryota; kingdom Viridiplantae; phylum Streptophyta; class Magnoliopsida; order Malpighiales; family Passifloraceae; genus Turnera; species Turnera subulata. Next base: position 53,034 of record JAKUCV010002090.1, on the reverse strand, counting down.
ATTCTTGCTCCATGCTTCCTCTTCCAATTACCCTTCTCTTCCTACTCTTCCACCATGGCCTTGAACATCTCTCACATGCTGCGTCCTTTTGCTTTCTCTCCTGTTGTTAGTGTTTCGTGAGTTGTATAACCCCAAGTCCAAGATTAACACTAAAGAGATCGCCAACTTCAGCTATTTGCCTCATCGTCCCCTGATCATCAACAGAAAAGTTCTTGCCAGCAAATTTGATTTCACCCCATTTCAAAAGCATCAACATGCACAGGACCATGACAAACATTCAAAGGATCATAAGCAAAAGCAAGAAGAAGCAGCTCAAAATGAGATTGATCCTCGTTATGGTGTCGAAAAGCGGCGTGTCCCTACTGGTCCCAACCCATTGCACCATTGATGAATCCTTTTCTCCTCCAGCTGGTTTTTTTTTGATATGGATGATTGCAAGCATAAGAAGTGGTTAGTGAGAGATTCATGATTATAGCTAGAGAGATATGATGTTTCGTAGTACTATTATTCTTTCTTCTCTTCTTTTTGATGGATCCTGGTGTATAATACTATGAATCTCATGAGCTTGTACATGTATGACAGTATATCAACATATACTAAGGTTATAAGACAGTGATTTTGTAGGTTTAATTTGCATGATTACCATGATGATGCATATTTCATCAAAGTGACAAAACTAATCATTAATGATCTTTGTGATAGAGTGGTTTACGAGATTTCGAGGAAACATGAGTAGCTGTGAAGGCACGCATGGGAAATATATAGATATTATATGTTAATGGGGGTTGGTTAGTTTCCAAACTTTTGCTTTCTTTGAAGATTAAGCTAGGAAAAGGCGTGTGTAGTAAACATGATATCGATCAAGATCCGGTGCTACATGGAAAGAATACCTACTACTTGCCTGATCTCTACCTTGCGCTGCAATAGTTTATATGGTTAAAATTGTCCAGCAGCGGCAGCTTTTTTTACTTGCCTAACTACTTCTCTTTCACGGAAAATTCTGGAGCTTAATGATTCCTGAAATACACTGTCTATGAGATCCTTACTACAGTTATTAGAAACTTGAATTGACTATGAGCTCTGAGGCTGTAGTGAGCAGCACCTTGGATATTCGGGATGATAATGATAATACGACTTTGAACCATTAAACGACTAAACCGTTTTTCTTCTCGACTTCAGGACTAAATAAGTACTAAATACTCGTATTACGAGACAACCAAGTATAACTTATAAAAGTCAACCAAGTCGGATATTTGGAAAAAACGCTGAATGTACTAATACCACGAGAAAAAAGGGCCTTTTACGTCATATCCCCTCCTAGGCTCTTGTTGGTGGAAGCAGGGGGATCAGAGACGTGTAATTTTCCTACCTCCCAAAGTTCAAGGTAAGGTGAGCAGCGCAAAGTTTATTGACCGAAGCCTCGTGATAACAGTTCGATAAACCAACTGCTGCTACTGTATTTGCTTGAATGCAAAATTGATGTAGAGTTCAAGGAATGGCGCTTATTGTCCTTTTGAAATGGGGACTAAAATTTTATGCTATTCCTTACCCACAATGAGTTATATTGTATGATTGACACTGGTAGAAATGGATGGTAGAAATCGATGTTCAATTCTAAATTTATTTTGTTCAATAAAAGCTCTGAAGAATAAGATACATCTTTTAATAACCAAAATAAACAGCACAAACTATTGCCATATGCTTAAACTTGAGATTATTTGATAGCCAACTACTTATATTTAAGATCTCTCTCACATACTTCAGATGTGGGATTGGGTGATCACAGATAAAATTAAATTCCCCGATATGGCAGATTTATTCAGTTTGCTTCTTGTTTCTTTCGTTCAAGTTTGCAAGCACGAAGCATATCAAAAGTTGGCTAAACAGGATGGAACTCTAAAATTGTTCCGTATAATATTAACCTTTCCAAGTGTGTCCATGCTATATGAAGTTCTGCAGGTACTTGATCAGACTATGAAATATACAACAGAAATTTGAACACAAAACCTATGATGCTTCAGCATTATTATTGTCTTCTCCCACTTGTGAATGTACACGGCTCCTCAGTTCTTCAAAAGCCTTCATGCTTTCTGCATCAAAGCCTCCAGCAAACTGGAAACAGGTTCATGATAGACACAGATATGCACTTCAGGATAGGATTGAAAATTTGAGTTCATTTTAGATTTAAGTTACATGGCTAGTAGTTCATAAGGTTTCATTTTAGATTTAAGGATTGAAAATTTGACAGGAGATACCAAACCCAGGAAGACAGATACCTGATGAACACGGAAGGCAAAACGGATGCCTTGAAGAATCAAAAACTCTCTGTTTGGTTCCTTCTCAGGTCCACTCATTTCATCAAGTTCTGATGCCACACGCTTCATGTACTTCCTTGCTAACTGTACTGAGGGCGGCTTGATCTGCAAAAGAAAATATATTATATTTCCAACACATTGCAGTGAAGTAGATGCTGGTTGCTAGTGATGATCCTGAGAAAAATATATTTAACTTTTAATCTTAGAATCTTTCTTAGAAGAGTAATATTCCCCTGATTAAAATGGATTACAGGTAAATTCACTTGGGATTTATAAAGAAAAGATCTGATGATGATCGTCAATCATATCAGTAACAGATGAAGAAGATATGTGTTGTAGTAGATTATGATATTTTTCTCAGGGCGTGAATTGCAAGTTCCGTCAGCCAAAACTTAAAAGTTTAAAAGACCAGCTTCAAAACCGAATATGCATGTGTTACTATTGAAAGAGTTTTATTCTTCTCAGTAAAGCGCACCTTGCCAACTACTCCCGAATCCAACAACCAATTAGTTGGAATTCCAAATTCCCTGTACCGCGAAACAGCCATGTCCCTTATTCTTAAAACTGCATATAGGCTATTCTCCACCCTGGAAATAGTTGAAAGAACAGTAAGAAGAAGCATATATGAAGCGGTTTAACAGAACTAGATAATCTTCTAACAGTCTGTTACTACAGAAAATAACAGGCCAACACTAAAACGCTCGGAGATTTTGGCTCTACTATATGAGTAGCCAAAACAAACAGAAGAAAGCAAGTTCTCCATCTGTACATAGTGTTCTGTTCTATAAAATAAGTGCTCATCGAACAAAGTATACTTACTTCTCAAGCATCTTGTACATCTTTTTTAATGCAGCTTCACATGGAAGATTAGGATCATCAGAAAAAAGTGGAGACTTGCTTCTCCAACTTCATGAGGTCTTGGTACTCAAAAGCTGCCTCTCTTAATGCATCAGCTTTACTTTCAGGCCAGTCAAAGTGCTTGAGTACTGCCCGTTCATCAACCTGATCAGATGCAGGATAATGAAAAAAAATAAGTATGAGTTGTAAAGAAAACACATTCTAGCCTGAAAGAATAAAATCTCATACCAAGAATGAGAGTTCCTCATCAAGCCAATATACGAATGCCACCAAGTCATCAATACTAGCCAAGGATGCTGCTCGAACTTCAGTTGCCAACGATTGAACAAAATCACCTTGAGTCTCAACATCAGCTTTTACCTGGAAAATCCAGCACATACAATTTCCTTTATTGAATTAGACCAGGAAAAGCAAATATGTCAAGTGCAAGATAAGAAAACTGATGCAAGCAAAAGTAAAAAGTTACGCACAGCTAACAGGAATGTTGATCGATTCTCAATTTCCCCAATCATGTTGCTCCTGGCATCTGACACATTAGATGTTGTTGAAATCAAAGATGATGTATCCTTCTTTGCCTCTCGTTTCATCAATGACTGATAGAACTCGACAAGCTCAGGAGCCCGATGAACTTTGTCCCCACTTCCTGCCCCTCTGGGCAAGCTTCCAGGGGGTGGAGGTGGAGGAGGTGGTCCTCCTCCAGATGGTGGTGGTGGAGGTGGGGGACCACCTGATGGAGGTGGTGGTATCCCACCTGAAGGATTGGTACTTACACCTACTGGAGCACCACCAGATGCTTTAGGAGGTGGCCGAGGCACCCGAGGGGGCCTCTTCTCAATATGCTCGGTTTCATTTTGCTTATTGTCTGTGCATCGGCAGCCTTACCATCGTTGGATTGGTCATTTGAATCGCCAGAGGGAAGAGGTTTCTCTTTTATTTGAGCAAGTTTTGATGGCAAATTTACAGGTCTCACCCCCTTGGCTCTAGACTCAAAACTAGAACTGTCACCAAACCTTACTGCTCTTGCTTGCTCAGCTTTTTCCTTTATTTTCTTCTCTCTTTCTAACGCTAACTTATGGCGGTCTCTGTAGGCAGGGTACTTTTCATCCAACACTCCTTCAACTGATTTGGACATTAGTTGGAAAGACGAAGCAACATTGTCAGGATCCTGCTCCATTGTTCCGAAACTAGTGATGGCTACAGTGTCACCTGCATTCCTTAACATCAAGGATTCCTGGGGACCCCTTGGTCTGGCGCTCATGCTAGCCCTGCTAGGAGAACCTGAGAAGGATCTAGCTGGTGATGAAAGAGTACTAGAATCATCTTTGCTTCTGCCCCATTTCTTCAGCTTCTGTAATAAATTAGGCCTTTTACTGAGACTGCTGTATCGACTAGTGGAACTATCGATAGAAGTATTGTCGAAGTCCTCACTTCCAGGGGAAGATGGATGGGAGAAATTGCTATCAAGATCTGTGTCCCCTTGTCCACGTTCTGATCCTGCATACTCTAACATTAGGTGTTTAGCCCTCTCTTGGGACCTGGGGCTGAGGCTTTTGTTGAGATCACGTGCTGAGACTTTCCCAGAAGGAGTTTCCTTGTTTCTGAGCTCATACCTCAAGCATGCATTTGTTGGAGTTGATCCTATTGCTGGGTTAAAGTTGACGGTCAATCTAGAAAGTTGCAGAAAAAATAAATAAAATTTTAGAGAATTCTAAAGTTTTGGAGAATTCTAACTTACAGAGAGTTGTAGTTTGTGTCAAATTATACCTATAAATATGTAACCGATGTAATAAGTGAGATGAGTTGGAATGGATTAACGTTATAGTTTTTTTCCTTCTCCATATCTTTGGGATCATCTTTGATGATCATCTTTTAGCTTTGGAAGTTTCCTCATCAAGGGAAACTCTGTCTTTGTGATCTGTTTTGATTTCCTATCTAAAGGAAACTCTGCTTTTGTGTTTCTTTCTTTTAACATGGTAGCGGAGCCCTATGATCTTAAAGAGCCTGTTTAGCATTGAGTCTTTGGTATTGTGAAAATCTTTTGGTGCTTGTCCTTGGAAAGAATTTGGAAAGAGGGAGATATTTTGAGAGTTTTTCTAGAGAAAGTCTCTCTTTTGTGTGACATCTTTTTGCAGGATGTTCCTAAAGTTTGTTTCGAAGTTGCAGGAGTGATGCTGGTGGAAGAAAGTAAGAAAGTGCTAAAGAAAGTGTTGCAGAAGGTTTTTGGTTTGCAGAAAACTTTTCATGAAGAGAATGCTGCAGAAAAATACGGTTGGAGAATGCTGCAGAAAAAAAAAACAAAAAAAACAGTAAGATGTTTCCTTATTGTTTTGAAACTGAAACCAAAAGATATTGGAGTTATGTTTTAACTCCCAAAGATAGTAAAGCAAAAGATGTCAAAAGTTATTTTTCCAAAAGTAAGTGTCTTCATTCAAAGACATACAGCTTTTACAATTACATAGGTATTTATATACGAATGGTATTTATATACGCTGCTTATTTTAGAGCCACATATTTCAATAATTTCTACACAATTCTACAATCATCTATACAACTTGACAAAATATCTTACTTCTATACTAATTCTACATAATTCTAGTAGTGCAAAAGGATTAAATTACTAATACTCCCCCTTGAGACTTTTGCTCATAACTCCCATTTTTGTTCTCAAATACTCAAACCTGGACCTGCTAAGTGCTTTTGTTAGAATGTCAGCAATTTGATTTTCTGTAGTGCAGTACACAACATGAACTTCCTTCTCTCTTTCAGCTTCCCTGATAAAATGATATTTAATCTTGATATGTTTTGTCCTTCCATGGTCAATTGGATTTTTAACCATTGATATGGCTGAGAGATTGTCACATAGAACTTCAGTAGCTTCCTTTTGCTCAAATCTAAGGTCTTTAAGCACTTTTCTCAGCCAAATAACATGGCTCACTGCTGCTGCTGAGAGGTATTCTGCCTCTGCGGTAGATTGTGCAACTGTAGCTTGTTTCCTAGATATCCAAGAAAAAACACCACTGCCAAGACTAAAAACACATCCAGTTGTGCTCTTCATATTATCCTATGCCAAAGTCTGTTGTACCTTTTAAGTACCTTAGCACCCTTTTAGCAGCACCTAGATGACTTTGCTTTGGTGCTTGTAAGAACCTTGATAAAAGTGTTGCTGCAAACATCAAATCTGGTCGTGTGGAAGTCAAGTATAATAAACTCCCAACCAAACTTCTATATTCCTTGGCATTCACTGGTTCTTGTTCTTCCCCTCTAGTTAGTTTAACATTGACAACCAAAGGAGTTGTCACAGCCTTGCATTTCTCCATCTTGAACTTCTTCAGGATGTCTAAAGCATATTTCCTTTGAGAGATAAAAATACCATCCAAGATTTGATGGATTTCTATCCCAAGGAAATAACTCATCAAGCCAAGATCAGTCATCTCAAAAGCTCTCATCATTTCAGACTTAAAAGCATCAAGTAAGTCTGAATTATTTCCAGTGACCAGAAGATCATCCACATAAATAGAGACAATCAAAACACCACCATCACTATTTTTCCAATAAAGAGTAGGCTCACTTTACTCCTTCTAAAACCTCTTTTCAGTAGATGAGAATCAATTCTAGTGTACCAAGCTCTTGGAGCTTGTTTTAGCCCATAAAGAGCTTTTCTTAGCTTATAAACATAGTCTTCCTTGTTAGTAATATGCCCAAAAGCCAATCAATGGATGATTGTATGAGTCATGTATATACATTAAGGTTATTCCAATAAATATGATTATGAGATAATCGCTTGCACATATTTATAACCCTAGAATATTTCATATTCTTAAATGTCCCTAGTCGATTATTATTATGGATGGGTTGTAATAATAAATTAAGACTAGCGTATATTGAGAATTTATATGTGATATGAATTTTACATACGGGTACAAGTTAGAGAGCTTATGGACTGGACCGACCCACATAAGAATGCTACATGGAACGTTATATGTTTGTCGATAGCGGTTCTTATATGTATTGTCCTTAGACCTGAGATCAACAAGGTTCCCAACATATGAGTCGTATACTTTGATATTACTCTTGGCTATTTCGTAAATGAGTAGACTTAGTGTAATCATTGGGTATATGATAAATGTGCAGTGGGTTTTGTATTATCCAGAGGGGATTCGTCTAACCCATATAACGGGTATATTATCGGATGGTTTCTTGATAAAGTTGAACCGTAAATGCATGGCCATGCTCGGATTATGATATGGTGATATCATAGGTATCCATTTTACGCGGTTAACTCGAAGATCAAGAAACTGAGATTGAACATATGCGAGATTGACATATTCCATGTCTCGTGTTTAATCTTGATAATGGGACGAAGGGACGATGACATGTTCCGAGGCATATAGAATCAGTACTGATCTTGTCGTTTGGGTAGCAATGATGTGTTGCTAGACGCCGCTCTTTGCTTATAATTGTAAATGAGATTTTACAATTATTGTCGGATGTTACAAGTGCCTACAGGGTCACACACATAGAACCGTTGATTCGAGCAGGTGGTTGAACCGTGGTTGGACCGTGGTCGTTTTGGGCTGGTTCGGTTCAGTAATTGTCAGAATTATTATACCAAATTATTGTTGTGATGTGTGTTTGTACATTAGTGGAGACAAGATTATGTGGAGACATAATCATGTTGGGAATGGGCCATTATGTTTGCCATTACCCATTGTCTTTTAGCACCAATTGAAGTGGGTAATCTGATTACTCTTCTCCACTATTGCATTCTGGTTTTTGTGAGTCTTAAGAGTGTTTTTCAGACCAGCAAGAATACATACAAACACTTCTTTTCTTTGAGAAAGAAAGAAGAACAAAAACACACCACATACAGCTCCCGGAAATCCGTAGCTAGCACTACGGTTCGGGAGTGCTCGGGGGTTGGAGATCGTGAGACGATTCCGTCATGTGATTGACGGTTCGTGTGGATACCGTAGAGGAGCAAGATATCCTTCTTGCTCTAGCTGATTCGGTTCTTCAGTTAGGTGAAAGATCCTAACCGTTTTAGGTATGTTCATTTTTATTGTTCGATTTAGTTGCTTCACTTGGATCCTTCATGTGTTTCCGGGTTTCCGCTGTGCATTTGTTGCATTTAGATTGTCTATTTTTCATGACCGGAAACTTACAGTGGTAGCGGAGCCTCTTGTGAAGCTCTAAACCGAATTTATGTGCATATGTTGATATGTTCATGCAAATATATATGATGTATTATATGTGATGTAGCATGATCAATATATGTTGAGTTCATTATATTTATGTGCATATGTTGATATGTTCATGCAAATATATATGATGTGTTATATGTGATGTAGCATGATCAATATATGTTGAGTTCATTATGTATATGTGATATGTATATATATATATGTTGATGTTGGTTTGTGTCAAAAGTGTTTTATATATATATGTTGATGTTGGTTTGTGTCAAAAGTGTTTTGACAACAAGAACTTGATTGGTATGTGATATCAATCAAGGAGTAATTGGCAGTAAGTCGAAGGGGTTCGACAAAATGAAAATCGATCGTCGGTTTTCGGAAGGAACGATGGTCGTTCTAGTGCTGCAGGGCCAGGACATCGATGTTCATAAGATGGACATCGATGTCCACATGAGGATTTTCCTTGGCCGAGCCTGTTCTATAAAAGGTTGGCCTTGGCAGATTCACATGAACATCGATGTTCAGGATTGAACATCGATGTCCAAGAGCCTTGTGAGAATAGTTTGAGATTCCAGAGACCAAATAACATCGATGTCCTTGTGTTCCAGAGTCTCAAACATCAATGTTTAAAGGTTAGACATCGATGTTTAAAACTACTGCCAAGTTTTTGGACCTACGGAACTTTCCAACATCGATGTCCAAGAGTTGAACATCGATGTTCTTGAGTTCCAGAGGCCAATGACCCTTCGGAACTTTCCAACATCGATGTCCAAGAGTTGAACATCGATGTTCTTGAGTTCCAGAGGCCAATGACCCTTCGGAACTTTCAAACATCGATGTCCAAGTGTTGAACATCGATGTTCTTGAGCTCTACCAAATAGTTTGGACTTCCAAAGCCTCAAGGACATCGATGTTCATGACAGGACATCGATGTACTTGTGTTCCAGAGGCCAAATGACATCGATGTTCATGACAGGACATCGATGTCCTAGAGTACCCGAGGCCAATGGACATCGATGTCCTTGTGCAATGCCAAGTGGTTGGCGAGAATCAGATTCTCACAACATCGATGTTCACTGTTAGACATCGATGTTCTCATGTAATTTTGGTTTCCAAATTTAGATAACATCAATATATGATTTTTTGATTATGTGCATGTGATGTATGATCATATGTTGATATAAATATTAAGTTCTATCAACGGAAGGTACTATTCATGAGTAGTAACGAATCTAGTTGTAAACCATCCAAAACGGTTTCGTTTCCACAGTTACAAATAGGATCGTTCCACGCTGACCTATTAACATTATAGCCTTGACGAATAATACCACAACTTGAATTGATCCAGAAGAATTATCCTAATTCCTGAATCTCCGTTCCTCAACTCGATACAGAATAAGATAGACAAGAACAAGTGTTGTTCACTCAACTATCCAAGAGTTACATGAGATGTAATTGACAAGAGTTGTCTACCTAAATAGCTATGAAGTAAGCGATCAGCCAAAGCTGACTTATCTAGTAGTGAAATATGGATCTTGGCCTACTTATATGATTGTCTTGATTTATATAGTAGGAGCATCATTTAACAGAATTCCTTGTTAAATGATTTTTGTATACATGACTCTTATTTGTGTGAGTTGGTCATTGTTAAGTTGATCATTGTTGTAGAGTTACCATGGCACAAAACACTAGCACATTATCATTGCGATCGGTCCTTGAGAAGGAAAGTTGAATGGGAATAACTTCCTAAAATGGTATCGTAATTTGAGGATAGTCCTCAATCAAGAAAAATAAATTGTATGTCCTCGAAGGGCCTGTTCCAATTGAACCGGCACCTAGTGCTTCTAGGTCAGGAAGGGATGCTTACAAGAAGCATCTTGATGATGCATTGGATGCATCATGCCTTATGCTTATAACCATGGACTCTGAGCTTCAGAAGCAAATGAGAAATTATGGGCGTTCGATGTGATCGAACACCTGAGAGGTATGAGACCTCTAAGTCATTGTACCAATACAAGATGGCTGAGTCATCACCCGTAAGACCTCATGTGCTCAAAATGATTGGATACATTGAGAGCCTTGAGGGTCTTGGTTTTCCTTTGCATTAGGAGTTGGCTGTTGATCTAGTCCTGCAATCATTGCCGGATAGTTACAGCCAATTTGTCATAAACTTCAATATGAATCATCTTGACAAATCCTTGTCTGAGTTGCTCAACATGTTAGGAACAGCTGAGCAACAGATGAAGGCAAACAAATCCAACATTATGATGATTGGAAAAGGCAAAGGAAAGGGTAAAGCAAAGTTTAACAAGAAGAAGAAATGTGCCAAAAAGTTTGGTGCATGTGCATCTTCTTGTGATCATGTGCTGAAACCCAAGGGTGGTATTGCAAAGGAAGGACATTGTTTCCATTGCAATAAACCGGGCCATTGGAAGCGTAACTGCCCTGTTTACCTTGAAGAGGTAAAGAAGCAGAAGGGAAGTAAGACTTCCGCTTCAGGTATTTTCGTTATAGAAGCTAATATCTCTATCTCAGCATCATGGGTATTAGATACCGGATGTGGTTCTCACATTTGTGTAAATGTGAAGGAACTGAGAAAGAATAGGGGATTGGCAAAGGGTAAGATGGACCTGCGTGTGGGAAATGGAGCAAGAGTTGCTGCATTAGCCGTAGGAACTTACTACCTTACCTTACCGAGTGGTTTGGTTTAGAACTAGACAATTGTTATTATGTACCAACCATAAGCAGGAATTTGATTTCTGTTTCTTGTCTTGACAAGAAAGGCTTTTCATTTATAATAAAGAATAATTGTTGTTCTATTTATTTCAATGATGTTTGTTATGGTGGTGCATATTTAAGCAATGGTTTGTATGTTCTTAACCTAGAAACCGTAATCTACAACGTTAATACAAAGAAGGTTAGAATGAACGATTCTAATGGAACCTATCTTAGGCATTGTCGATTAGGCCATATAAACGAGACTCGTATTTCTAAACTCCATAAAGATGGACTTTTAGACTCATTTGATTTTGAATCATTTGAGACATGTGAGTCATGTTTGTTAGGCAAGATGACGAAGACTCCTTTTGCTGGTAAAGGTAAAAGGGCTTCGGACTTGTTAGGTCTTATACATAGTGATGTATGTGGATCTATGTCGACACAAGCTAGAGGTGGATTTCAATACTTCATTACATTTACTGATGATTTCAGTAGATATGGCTATGTGTATCTAATGAAACACAAGTCAGAATCCTTTGAAAAGTTCAAAGAATTCAAGAATGAAGTACAGAATCAACTCGGGAAAAGTATTAAAATGCTTTGATCAGATCGAGGTGGTGAATACTTAGGCTGAGATTTGCTTGATCATCTAAAGGAGTGTGGTATAGTATCACAACTCACTCCACCGGGTACGCCTCAATGGAATGGTATGTCCGAAAGGAGGAATAGAACCTTGTTAGACATGGTTCGTTCGATGATGAGTCAAGCTGACCTTCCTTCTTCATTTTGGGGACATGAATTATTGAGTGCTGCATTTACACTTAACCGTGTTCCATCTAAATCGGTCGAAAAGACACCATATGAGATATGGACTGGGAAGCGTCCCAATTTATCTTTTATGAGAATTTGGGGTTGTGAGGCTTACGTGAGACGTAAAGCATCAGATAAACTCGGCCCTAAATCCGACAAGTGCCTCTTTGTAGGATACCCTAAGGAAACTAAAGGGTATTATTTCTATAATCCTTTAGAGCACAAAGAGTTTGTTGCTCGGACTGCTATTTTTCTAGAAAGAGAATTTATTTCTAGAAGAATCAGTGGGAGGAAAATAGAACTCGAAGAAGTTCGAGATATAGAGGCTGAGATGGAACAAGGACAGGAACCACAAGATGTTGTGGATGAGAATCCTGTACCTATAACACATGGACCGCGTAGGTCGGATAGGATTCGGTATGAGCCTGAGAGATATGGATTTCTTATGACTCATACTGGAGATGTGATGCTCATAGATGAGGATGAGCCCACTTCCTATCAGCAAGCCATTACGGGTTCAGACTCCAAGAAGTGGCTAGAAGCCATGAATTCGGAAATGGAATCCATGTATGAAAACAAGGTATGGACCTTGGTTGGTCCACCTGAAGGGGTAAAACCCATAGGGTGCAAGTGGGTCTTTAAGAAAAAGACCGACATGGATGGTAATGTGATTACCTATAAAGGGCGATTGGTTGCGAAAGGTTTCAAGCGAGTTCATGGTATTGACTATGATGAAACTTTCTCACCAGTTGCCATGGTTAAATCCATCCGGATTCTGTTGGCCATAGCCGCATACCATGATTATGAGATATGGCAAATGGATGTCAAAATCGCTTTCCTTAATGGAAATCTTTTAGAGGATGTGTACATGACACAACCTGAAGGTTTTGTCGATCCAGAGAATGCTAATATGGTATGCAAGTTGCAAAGATCCATTTATGGGTTGAAGCAAGCTTCTAGGAGTTGGAATCTTCGTTTTAATAAAGTGATCAAAGAGTTTGGTTTCACTAAGAACGAAGATGAACCATGTGTTTACAAGAAGGTTAGTGGGAGCATTATTGTTTTCTTGTTGTTGTATGTTGACGACATCCTACTCGTTGGGAATGACATTCCGACACTACAGTCTGTAAAGGCTTGGTTAGGAAAAATTTCTCGATAAAGGACTTAGGAGAAGCTGCCTAGTGTTAGGTATAAAGATCTATAGAGATAGATCCAAAACGCTTCTCGGGCTAAGTCAGAGTACATATATTGACATGGTGCTAAAGAGGTTTAGCATGCAAGATTCCAAGAAAAGATTCTTGCTCTTGTCACATGGCATATCTCTCTCAAAGAATCAATGTCCTAGTACGACTAAGGAGAGAGAGCGGATAAGTAAGATTCCTTATGCTTTTGCAATAGGATCTATCATGTATGCCATGCCATGTACTCGACCGGATGTCGCTTATGCTTTGAGTGTCACAAGCAGATACCAAGCTGATCCCGATGAGAGTCACTGAACAGCAGTTAAGAACATCCTTAAGTACTTGAGAAGGACTAAGGATGCATTCCTGGTTTACGGAAGCATGGATGAGCTTGTTGTAAAGGGTTACACAGATGCTAGCTTCCAAACTGACAGGGATGACTTTAGATCGCAATCAGATTATGTGTTTTGTCTTGGAGATGGTGTTGTGAGCTGGAAGAGTTCTAAGCAAGATACAGTTGCCAACTCTACAACTGAGGCTGTACAAAGTTCCTTCTGAGAACTTCGTAGCAGATCCTTTAGCTGAGCCTTTCACATAGCAGAAGCATGATGGTCATGCAACATCCATTGGTATTAGATATATGGATGATTGGCTTTAGTGCAAGTGGGAGATTGTTAGTAATATGCCCAAAAGCCAATCAATGGATGCTTGTATGAGTCATGTATATACATTAAGGCTATTCCAATAAATATGATTATGAGATAATCGCTTGCACATATTTATAACCCTAGAATATTTCATATTCTTAAATGTCCCTAGTCGATTATTATTATGGATGGGTTGTAATAATAAATTAAGACTAGCGTATGTTGAGAATTTATATGTGATATGAATTCTACATACGGGTACAAGTTAGAGAGCTTGTGGACTGGACCGACCCACATAAGAACGCTATATGGAACGTTATATGTTTGTCGATAGCGGTTCTTATATGTATTGTCCTTAGACCTGAGATCATCAAGGTTCCCAACATATGAGTCGTATACTTTGATATTACTCTTGGCTATTTCGTAAATGAGTAGACTTAGTGTAATCATTGGGTATATGATAAATGTGTAGTGGGTTTTGTATGATCCAGAGGGGATTCGTCCAACCCATATAACGGGTATATTATCGGATGGTTTCTTGATAAAGTTGAACCGTAAATGCATGGCCATGCTCGGATTATGATATGGTGATATCATAGGTATCCGTTTTACGTGGTTAACTCGAGGATCAAGAAACCGAGATTGAACATATGCGAGATTGACATATTCCATGTCTCGTGTTTAATCTTGATAATGGGACGAAGGGACGATGACATGTTCCGAGGTATATAGAATCAGTACTGATCTTGTCGTTCGGGTAGCAATGATGTGTTGCTAGACGCCACTCTTTGCTTATAATTGTAATTGAGATTTTACAATTATTGTCGAAAGTTACAAGTGCCTACAGGGTCACACACATAGAACCGTTGATTCGAGCAGGTGGTTGGACCGTGGTCGTTTTGGGCTGGTTTGGTTCAGTAATTGTCAGAATTATTATACCAAATTATTGCTGTGATGTGTGTTTGTACATTAGTGGAGACAAGATTATGTGGAGACATAATCATGTTGGGAATGGGCCATTATGTTTGCCATTACCCATTGTCTTTTAGCACTAATTGAAGTGGGTAATCTGATTACTCTTATCCACTATTGCATTCTGGTTTTTGTGAGTCTTGAGAGTGTTTTTCAGACCAGCAAGAACACACACAAACACTTCCTTTCTTTGAGAAAGAAAGAAGAATAAAAACACACCACATACAGCTCCCGGAAATCCGTAGCTAGCACTACGGTTCGGGAGTGCTCGGGGGTTGGAGATCGTGAGACGATTCCGGCCTGTGATTGACGGTTCGTGTGGATACCGTAGAGGAGCAGGATATCCTTCTTGCTCTAGCTGATTCGGTTCTTCAGTTAGGTGAAAGATCCTAACCGTTTCAGGTATGTTCATTTTTATTGTTCGATTTAGTTGCTTCACTTGGATCCTTCATATGTTTCCAGGTTTCCGCTGTGCATTTGTTACATTTAGATTGTCTATTTTGCATGATCGGAAACTTATACTCCTTCCCAACAGCAACAAATCCAATAGGCTGCTCAACGAATACCAATCATCCAAGTATCCATTTAAAAAAGCTGACTTTACATCTAAATGGAATACTTGCCACTTATTTTGTGCTGCAATTGCTAGCAAAATTCTAATTGTTTCCATCCTTGCAACATGAGCAAATGTCTCCAAATAGTCTACTCCAAACTCTTGTGCATATCCTTTTACCACTAGTCTTGCCTTATGCTTCAAAATCACCCCATTAGGATCCATCTTAGTTCTAAAAACCCCCCATTTTACTCCCAAGATTTTCTGATTTTCAGGTTTTGGAACCAACTCCCAAGTTTCATTTTTCTCAATCATCCTTATTTCCTCCTCCATAGCTACCTTCCAATCTTCCGACTTTGAAGCTTCCTCAAATGAAGTTGGTTCACTACTCACAAAGCTACAACTCTCATAAATATCACTAAGCATTCTAAACTTTTTAGGACTTGTATCAGAGTCATAATCCTCTTCCTTTACTTCACAAGAGTCCAAAGAGTTTGACTCTGTTTGCTTCACAATACATTCTTTATCCCAATCCCAAAAAACACCTTCATCTACTTTGAGGTCTCTAGTAACTTCCACCTTTCCAGTTTTCAGATTATACACCCTATAACCCTTAGAATGCAAGCTGTAGCCTAAAAATATTCCCTGGACTCCTCTATTGCTGAAACTTTAGCATCAAATTTATCAGTGACCGTAATCAAAATCTTCTCGACAATCCGACTTTCCGGAATAATTTCACCACAGAGCCTCATCTGATTAGTAACTTCTTGAACACGAGAAGAATACTCTTTAATTGTCTCAGTTTCTTTCATCTTTAATGTTTCAAATTCCCTCCTCAAAGTTTGTAAACGAATTTGCCTAACCTTATCAGAGCCTTGGAATTGTTTCTGTAGAATCTCCCATGCTTCTTTTGCTGTTGCAGCTCCAACAATCATCGAAAAAATCTGCTCCGAAACCAATGAGTAGATGTAAGAAATAGCTTTGTTGTGCTTCTGAACATCATCTTTGTGCTTCTTCAATTGGGTCACCGTTAGCGAGCCAATATCATCTGGTTCTTTGAAACCATCTTCAACAAGCTCCCACAAATCATTCGCAATGAAAAAAGCCTCCATGCGAATTGCCCAATATTCATAATTATCCCCAGTAAATACTGGAGGTGCAGGGAGAGAGACGTTGGTTGGAGAAGATGTTGCCATCAAGTTTGAGGGTTTTGGGTTTTTTTTCTTTTCTTTTTCCCCACCTTCGTGAGTTACAGTTCAAGCAAATTGGGTGTTTGAAGTTTTGTAGAGGAAAGCAATTTAGCAAGAATTAGTTTTGGGTATGATGGAGTGAAGGGAGGGGGAATTGAATGTTCAAAAGTGGTTTATTTAGTGGGCAAGTGGGCTGGTTATACGGGTGAGTAAAAAGGAAAGTGAAAGAAAAATAAAACCAGACCCTAAAAGATCTCTCACGCTCCGCTACCACTGTTAGTTTCTCAAGGGAGAAAAAAAACAGTAAGATGGCGTTTAACTCCCAAAGATAGTAAAGCAAAAGATGTGAAAAGTTATTTTTCCAAAAGTAAGTGTCTTCATTCAAAGACATACAGTTTCTACAATTACATAGGTATTTATACACGCTGCTTATTTTAGAGCCACATATTTCAATAATTTCTACACAATTCTACAATCATCTATACAACTTGACAAAATATGTTACTTCTATATTAATTCTACATAATTCTAGTAGTGCAAAAGGATCAAATTACTAACAGCATTAACCCAACGAAGATATACCAGCTCTTCAACTTCACTAAACCTATTCATTTGAAGTCCTTCTACTTGCTTTTGCAGGTCTTCATTTGCATGCCTCAAACTGTTCACCTCCTCTCGCACCTTGGCTACCATTTCAGTCTGGAGAATGAAAGAAACCACAGAATTAGTAACATAGACAATTACACATGAGACAACATGTTTGTTTCTGAGAAATTAAGGCCTAGCACCATAACTTGTATAACGATATAGTTCATAAGTTTTCCTTAAAACTCTCTAGAAGCACCTAGTTCTTAGTTGTTGTCCTCCACCTAGTGTCCCATTCTCGCTCGTGAACTTTTGGCAACATGATATGCCTACTTAAAATATTGTTAACCATAAAAGCTGTTTCCAATATTGAAGAAGTTGAAGCTCGAAAAACCACAAAAGGACAAGTTTATAAACAGGTTGCACATAAAAGATATTGCAACATCCAAATAAAAACACAAAGGGAAAGAACTACAAGAACATATAAGCCTATGCAAGTGAGCTTTATGGCACTAACCTCTGTCATATTGGAAAGAGCCGCTGCTTTAGATTCAGCAGTATCCAGCTTAAATGACAGGTCTCTCTTTTCATGTTGAAGCTCTCTGTTCTTTCTCTCGAGTTCCACAACTTCCACCTCCAACTCCCTCATAGCCTTCAGCTTTTTCTCAAGTTCAACATCTTTCCTGATGGTTTCTTGCTCTTTTGCCAAAAGACCAGAAACTTGTTGCTTGAGCAACAATAACTGACCTTTTGTCTGGTTAGCTTCTAGCTGAATTTGCCTTTGCAGCTCCCTTATCTTGTTTCTTGCGACCTCCAATTCCCTCCTGGCAGAAGCTCCCTGCGCAATCTCTTCTTGCAGCTTCTTCCTCTCAGTCTGTAAGGAGTTGATGGTAATATTCCGCATGTCAGTCTCAACTGTCTTAATTTTGAGCTGCCTTTGTAATTCAGTTATGTCTGATTCTTACTCCTTCAGTCCATAGTACTCAAGCAACTCGCCTTCTAGCTTCACCTCTCTATCTTCCAGTTCCTTCACCAGATTGCGCAAACGTTCTAATTCAGTACCATTGTTTGCCATCTCTGCTTCATAAATCTTGTCTCTCTCTGCCTTGTTGTAATTTTGACCTGGTAATGGATATTCAATCTCCCCTGATAGAAGATCTTCGAATTCAGGCAAAAGATCTTCATCTTCCAAACTAGGTGGAGAACCGGCCCGATTAAATATGCTATTAATCAACTTGACCTCTTCTTCCTCTTCTTCTTCCTCCCCCTGCAACACATATACCACATTGGTAGACACAAAATTAGAAAGGAGGATGATCTTTCTGGAAAGAAAAATAGAAAAGAAGAAAGACCTAAATGAAAAAAGGACCCTAAATATGAAATACTTCTTGACTTATGAAAAATATGAAATATGAAAAAGGATCCTAAACTATTAGATACTTATTCAAGTAATGGAAAATATGAAATATTTCAAACTAGAGTCTCATCACAGAAGACATAAGAGTTTGCATAGCTGCTTACATCCTTTCTTGTGATTTTATCAGAATATACAAACTGCTCTTTATCTTCCTTTTTATCTTTCTTCTCAGAACCTGCTTCGCCATTCCCTGCATTCAAATTTCACAGAATAGCATAAAAAGGATAAGAAAGACAGAACAAGTGTCCAAAAAAATTGAAAAACTTGAGAGAAAGACGATATCCATAATGAATTATGAAGGCCTTTATATATATAGAGGACTCCTGTTCCTTATAGTAATATATATTTGTTTAAATTCCCTCTATCTTAATCAATCACAAATAACTTACATTGCTTCTCTAAATCCCAACTGCCGAGCCTGTTCGGGAAATATCACCTGGCAATATCACTCTGAGAAGCTGAAGCGGAGATTGTGGTGGCGGTGGCGTCCATGGCGGAAGACGAAGCGAAAGGAGAAGGTTTAACGGGGGGTTTGGGAGCAGAAAGAGCAGCTTCTAGGGCAGCCAACTTGGCGGCATCTTTCTTATCGTAAAGGGTTCAACCATATCCCTCCTTATGGCTCTTAGCCTCTTCTCCCTCTTTGATCTGATTGACTTGGCCATTCTTTTTTCTTTGTTTGGGGGGTTTTGTTTTTCTGTTTCTTTTCTTTGCTGGTTTTCTAACTTTCTATGGCTGCGTTTATGTACGTTCTCGTCGCTTTGGGAGGTTTTGATTTGATTAACTTTTCTAGGGTTTCTGTGGAATTATAGAATAACAATTTTGTCCCTCGATTACAAAGGGCGGTGGCCAATTATGGGCTTCTCTGATCTGTTAGATGCCCACTATCCCCCATCTTCTGTTGGGCCTTGTATTTGATGATGATACAAAACTTTCATTTGTCTGGGTCATAGCCCAAAGTTAACTTAACCAATTAGAACCCACCCCACTCCGATATCTCCTTTTTTCTAATTCTTTTTCGTCTTAATAGAATCTAATGGTGTGCTCACTTGTGGAAAATATCTTCCATTTTCTAACCCCATCTTCTCTACTCATTAACTAGTTCTCAAAGATTAGAAAAATAATATATAACATGTTCATTTTGACGAAATTATAGTTTTCTTTTTTTTTCAAATTCGAGAGGAAAAATAAAAAAGGCTAAAAAAGTAGAAAAGATGGAGAAGGAAGAAAAGGAAAGGAGTAGCCAAAGAATAAAAGAGAGAGAGAAAAGAAAATTAGTTAGAGAATAATATTTAGGCAATTTTGAATTCATAGAAAACTATATTTTAGCCTAAACATGCATGCAATTTTGGGCCTCGAGGGAAGAGTATATAAATGGAGTGGAGTAAAAAGTAATTGGATAGAAGATGTGGATAAAAGTATAGAGAGAGTCATTGTCGTCTTATTGAATTATTATTTTAGGTATATTTTTCAAAACAAAATTCAATAAAAAAAAATTGGTGGAAAATGAAGCGCCCCGACCCGTATTTACCGGTTACAGTAAACACGTGCCGAAACTATTCTTTCTAACAGCTCAGGCAGTACATCACAGTAAAATATTATACAGCAAGTTCAAATACAGCAGCACACAGTATACTACAAGTGTCACCCACACTCGGGGACCATTATTCAATCTACACACTTTACACAACAACAGTTGCATAACCCAGAATAAACATCATCATAAGCAATATAGAAAGCAGCAACACAGCGACATATATAGCACAGCAGCGGAAGACTTAAATGAACATGCAGCGGAGGTATGGATCCGGAGTCAGGTGGAGAAGAAAGCAGCAGCCATCGAACGTCGTACCTGAACTACGAAGCAACTAAACCTACGGGATGAAACCCCGCAGGCGAGGGGTGAGTCCGAAGTGCTCACCGACGAAGGATAAACAGAGATATATAATCAACCGTAATACTTTCGTAGTAAACACAGACAAACACAACATAAGAAATCTACCATAACACAACTGAGCCAAGACCAAAAGAATGTTTATTATTATTACCAATTTTATCTTCCGAGCTCCGTCACTGGACAAGCTAGGGTCGTGCCTGGTTATTAACTAATTCCGGATGCCAGGCAAAAACACAATCCGGGATCAACATCCCAATATCAACAAATCCGGGATCAACATCCCAATAACAACATCATCCGGGATCAACATCCCCAACAACCAACCAAACCGGCCAAGACACCACAGAACTAGTCTCTAACCATCTAGTCGTACCACTACTTTCCACGTGACAATTATATCATCATCTCAAATTCAGTCCAGTTTCATTACTCTATCCTCAATTATCCAACTTCCATTATTTCAGATTATTCCACAGACCAAATCAACAACAGACTCATAACATCATTTAATCCCAATTAACAGTTCAACATTATTTTCAACACAATATCCACAAGTTTAAACACAATCCAACAACAGCATCAACAATTTTCCATAGCAATCATATAACAGTCAATAATCATTTCAGCAATTCAATCAAACAACAAATACACACACAGTATTACAGGCACATATCCAAGGTTATCCATCCTCACCTTAGCCGATTTTCAGTTATGGAATTGTCCAATAGACTCCAAGTCCGGTTCCTCAGGTATCTGCTCGTTATCAACTCCTATATCAAACAAATAATATGCACACATAAGTGATATGCAAATGTCATGCTACTACTGTATACCGAAAAATAAATACTATCTCGTCTCGGTCCTTCCTGGGTTAATTCTCCATTATCATCATAATTCACCATTTATTTCCAGTGTCAAAATACCGTACTTTACTTATACTTATACCCGAAAATTATTCCGATATTTTATTACCTTGATAATACCCTTTCCAAAATTATTTTCCTCAAAATAATCATTATTTACCATATATATATATTCCCAAAATATTATTTCCAAAATATAACCTTTTTCTAAAATTATTTCCCTTTTCAGAATTATATTTTCTCTCTTTTCCAGATTTAATTTTTTTTGAAAAAAAAAAATCGGATTGGGCCAATAGTACTAACCCAACCCACTACATAGACCAGACCCAAGTTCCAACCAGGAGCCCAGGTGTAGTCCCACGCGCAGGCCCAGGTGCACATCAGCCCAGTCCAGCTCAAACTCCAAACCCAAAACACAACCCACCAGCTCACGACCCGCGACCTGTCGGGTCAACCCAACCATAACTCAACCGGGTCAACAACAACCCCGGATCTGCAGCTCACCTGCAGCGGCGGCGGCACGAGCAACGGACGAGGCGAGCGATGCAAGAAAGGAGGGAGACACAGGGCGGGTCCGACGCGAGCAAGGAGGAGGCGGCGTCGGCTGCTCTGCTCGCGGGTGGAGACAGGTCTGCACGTCGGGCGTCACGGTAGCTTGGCGACGGGCGGCATGACCTACAGCGACGAGGAGAGCGGGGAGGTCGACGACGAGAGGAAGGATAAGGAGAAGAGGGTGGTGGCGACGAGGTGGTGTTGGTGAGGCTCGACCGGTGTGGAGGTGGTGGGTGGCAGCGGGTTCACGGCCACGGTGGCGGTGGAGAAAAAGAAGAGAGGAGGGGTGTGTGTGGGTGTGTGTTGTTGTTTTTTTTTTCTTTTCTCTTTCACTCTTTTCTTCTTTTGCAGGCTGGGTTTTGTGGGTGTACTGAATTCTGCAGAAACAATGAAGGAAGAAGAGCTGAAGTGGTGTGTTTGCAGGTGTTGGTGGTATGAGGTGTGTACTGGGAACAAAGAAAAAAACACAGGTTTAAGCAGACAGGACAGGTGAGGCACGGGCAAAATACTGGTGAGGCAAGAGCAGTACAATCTGCTCACAGGCTTCACAGTGAACTCAACACTGTGCAGCATGTGAGGCGGGTTCTGTCCGGACCAGAAAATAACTAATGTACCCCCTTGACTTTATTTCTGGTCCGACAACTCAGGGTTAAACCCGACTTTTCTGAAGATTCCTGGACCCGAAAAATTCCAACTTTGGTTCGAAAAATCCCGAACGTGGGACAGGGCTCGATTTCGGAATCCGATGCACGAATTACCAATAATTAATTACCCAAGATTAATTTTTATGGCAAACAACTGTAAAATAAATTTTACGGTGACAGTAAAAACGTAAAAATTACCCGGGCTGTTACAGCCTACCCACCTTAAAAGAATTTCGTCCCCGACATTCACTCTCATGCTGTAAACAGGTGCAGATACTGAGAACGCATGTGCTCCTCAACTTCCCATGTAGACTCATTCGCAGAGTGCTTGCTCCACTTAACCTTTACCATAGGAATGACTCGGTTCCTCAACTGTCTGACCTCTCGGGCAAGGATCTACTCTGGCAATTCTGTATACGTAAGATCCTCTGCGACCTCAACATCTACTGTAGTAACCACATGACTCGGATCAGATCTATACCTCCTCAACATAGAAACATGAAACACATCATGAATCTGGGACAACTCCTCTGGTAAAGATAATCTGTATGCCAAGGGTCCAACCCTTTCCACGATCTCATATGGTCCTATGTACCTGGGACTCAGCTTCCCTCTTTTTCTGAATCTGATAACACCCTTCCAAGGTGCAATTCGGAGGAAAACTCTTTCTCCCACTTGGTACTCCATCTCTCGACGATGCTTATCAGCATAACTCTTCTGTCGGTCCTGTGCTGCTCTCATACTCTGCTTGACTACCTGAATCTTGTCAACTGTCTGCTTGACCAAATCTGGGCCCACAATCAAGTGAAGGCCTTCTTCATCCCAACATACTGGACTTCGGCATTTCCTTCCGTAAAGAGCTTCAAACGGTGGCATGCCAATGCTGGAATGAAAACTGCTGTTGTAGGCGAACTCTGCTAGAGACAAATACTGATCCTAACTTCCACTGAAATTAAGAGCACAAGCCCTTAACATATCCTCCAGTGTCTGAATAGTCCTCTCTGACTGTCCGTCAGTTTGAGGATGAAATGCAGTACTGAAACTCAGCTTCGTTCCCAAAGCTGCTTGCAGACTCTTCCAAAACCGTGATGTGAATCTCGAATCTCTGTATGAGACTATGGACTTAGGAATCCCATGTAGTCTCACAATCTCTACAACATACTATTTCGCCAACTTATCCAGAATATCTGTCTGTCGGATGGGGAGAAAATGAGCTGATTTTTGTAAGTCGATCAACGATAACCCAGATGGCATCATGCTGTTTCCGGGTCAACGGTAATCCAACCACAAAATCCATAGTGATCATCTCCCACTTCCACTCTGGCACTGTCAAAGATCTCATCTTTCCTGCTGGAGCCTGATGCTCGGCTTTCACTTGCTGACAAGTGATACACTTAGCCACATACTCGGCTACATATTTCTTCATACGCGGCCACCAAAAATGACTCCTCAAATTCTGATACATCTTGGTGCTTCCAGGGTGCACAACATACGGCGTTATATGTCCTTCTTCCAAAATCTGACTGCGTAGGTCACCAACACAGGGTACACATCGGCATTTCCCCAGCATCAATGCACTATCCTCAGCAATGCGAAACTTGTCTTCTTTCCCACTACGGACTGCTTCCTTCAGCTTGATCAGGTCGGGATTTCCATCTTGTAGTTCCACAATCCAACCTCTCAGGTTAGA
Organism: Turnera subulata; assembly: GCA_028386065.3. Classification (NCBI taxonomy): domain Eukaryota; kingdom Viridiplantae; phylum Streptophyta; class Magnoliopsida; order Malpighiales; family Passifloraceae; genus Turnera; species Turnera subulata. The sequence goes on along the minus strand of JAKUCV010002090.1, from coordinate 28,953 downwards.
CTTGACTTCAATATGAGTCAATAGAGCTCCTGTCTCGTCCACTGACGAATCAACTCCCATCTTCCTTAACTCAATGAGTGAAGACATCGAGTAGGTCGTGGAAGCATCTTCTGGTTGTCTCCAACTCAAAGCATCTGCTACAACATTAGCTTTTCCAGGGCGATACTCAATAGTACAATCATAATCATTCAGCAACTCAACCCAACGTCTTTGTCGCAGGTTAAGTTCCTTCTGAGTCATGATGTACTTGAGACTCTTATGATCTGTGAAGATCCGGCATCTCTCTCCAAACAGATAGTGTCGACAAATCTTCAAAGCAAGGATCACTGCGGCCATCTCTAGATCATGTGTCGGGTAGTTCTTCTCATGTGGTCTCAACTGTCTCGAAGCATAGGCAATCACTTGGCCTTCTTGCATCAGAACTGCTCCTAAACCAAGACCTGAAGCACGCAAAACAGCACGTACTCCACTCCTGGCTTAGGTACTGTCAAAATTGGTGCTGATGTCAACTTCTTCTTCAGTTCATCAAAACTCTTCTGGCAGGCATCACTCCATACAAAGGCTTGATCTTTCCTCAATAGCTTGGTCATGGCACTGGCTATCAAGGAAAAATCCTCGATGAATCTCCGGTAATATCCTACAAGGCCAAGAAAACTTCTGACTTCGGGTACCGTTTTGGGCGGCTCCCACTCTAGAACAGCTTTCACTTTGGCAAGGTCAACCTTAATCCCATCTCCGGATACAACATGTCCAAGGAATGCAACTTCCTCAAGCCAGAACTCGCACTTGCTGAACTTGGCATACAACTCTTTCTCTCGCAGCCTCTGTAATACTACCCTCAGATGCTCTTCATGGTTTTCCCTGCTCTTGGAGTATATCAGAATATCGTCGATGAAGACTACCACAAACTTGTCCAAGAACTCGTTTTGGACCAAGTGCATCAAGCACATGAAAACTGCAGGTGCATTGGTCAAGCCGAAAGGAACCACTATGAACTCAAAATGTCCATACCGAGTACGAAAGACCGTCTTTGGTATGTCCTCCTCTCCAACCTTGACCTGATGGTAGCCAGATCGAAGATCTATCTTGAAAAATACGGTAGCTCCCTATAGCTGATCAAAAAGGTCATCAATCCTGGGAAGCGGGTACTTATTCTTCACTGTCACTTTGTTCAGCTGTCGGTTATCCACAAACATACGCAGACTGCCATCTTTCTTCTTCATAAAGAGGACTGGTGATCCCCAGGGTGATGTACTAGGTTTGATGAATCCTTTCTCCAGCAGCTCATCTAACTGTTTTTTCAACTCCCGGAGTTCTGTCGATGCCATCCAATATGGTGCCATTGAGATATGTGTCACTCCCGGCATCAAATCGATGATGTACTCGACTTTCCTGTCAGGTGGCAATCCTGGCAGATCCTCTAGAAACACATCTGGGAACTCCCTCACGATTATGATGTCCCCCAGAACCGGAGTCTGAACTTCTTTACCCTTGACATGGGTCAACAAAGCATCTAGGCCCAACGGCTTCATCCCAATATCCTGATTAGCAGAGATACTACTTGTAGTAGTAGCTCTCCCAATACCTGTCAACAAAACCTTTCGCCCACCATCGGATGTCAACAGCACTTCCTTGGTTCGACAGTTCACCATAGCACTGTACTTGGATAACCAATTCATCCCCAAGATGATATCGAAACCTCCCTTGTTCATCACAATCAACCGTACAAGAAAAACCTTGCTATCGTATGAAAGCGAAACGTCTCTGCACACATGGGTTAACCTGACCACTATACCCGCAGGTAACTTAACCCTCATCGGACAAGTTAAACTCTCTCCCGTACAGTTATGTAGTATTGCAAAGCTTTGCGCAACAAATGAATGTGTAGCACCAGGATCAATCAAAGTATAAGCAGTACTACGAAAGACTGTAAAAGTACCTGATATAACATTGGCATTCTCTGGATCCTCATCAGTGGTGATCACAAATGCTCTCGGCACTGCTGCACTCTGATTCATGGTTGACTGGGTCCTAGCAGGAACAGCTCCACGTCCTCGGCCTTGGCCAACTCCAGAACCACTAGGAACACTGGCAACTGAGGCTTGTACTGTCTGAACAGGTGCCGTACCTCCAGATCTTCCCAACTTGGGACAAGCATATCGGTAGTGCCCAACTTCGTTACACTCATAACACCTCACCTGAGACAGAGGAGATCTCGGGCGAGCATTCCAAGATGAAGTCCCTCCAAACTGAGTCTAAAAACTGCCTCGGTTATAGGCATTGTTGTTGTTCCATCTACATCCCTGACTCCCTGGTATGAATTGGCTCTGTCCATATCCTGACCGGTTCGCTGGTGTCTGGAACCTCTTGTTCTGTCCCCCAGAACTCTGTGCAGCATGCCTCTTACGGATCTCATGTTGCTCTCTCTCATTGCCCAGCCAGATAATCTTGGCTCTCAGGGCATCTCTCAGTATGTCCTGGTAAGTCTCATAGACCTTGCACCCCATGACTGTCTGGATGCCAGATCGAAGACCATCCGAGAAACGTTTACATCTGGCCTCCGGAGTAGCTACAAACTCATTGGCATAGATGGACAGGCAGTTAAACTTAATCTCATAATCATTGACCGTCTGTTCTGGTCCCTGTTACAGTCCCAGAAACTCTCGTCTCAGCTGGTCCTGGTATGTCTCAGAAACAAACTTCCTTCGGGACATCTCCATGAACTGGTTCCACGGCATAGTGATAGGTGTCGGCAGGTCCCTGGTGGTAGACTCCCACCAATCAACGGCATCTCCTCGGAACATGGTAGCGGCATATCTGGCCCACTTGTCATTCTTGCACGTCAAATTCAGCATAACCCTGTTCATATGTCTGAGCCACTGATCAGCATCCTGTGGTGTAGTGACACCGGTAAAAATCTCTGATCCAAGCTTCTCCAGCTTCATATACACTGGATCCTCGACTGGTCCCTGTTTTTCCTATTCCCGAGCTTCCATAGCATCGATGTGTGCATCCCTGACTTCTTGCCTTCATAGAATCTGAGTTACCACATTTAACATCTGCGTAGGGTCTCCCAAAGGAACATTCGGAAGGTGTTCCGGACCTCCCGCAACTTGTTGCGGTTGATCGACCGATAGCTGATCGTCATCTAGGTGACCTCCAGCATGTTGATTCCCTCCAACCGGATCCATACGTACCTATATAAGAATGTATATGTATGCATGTCATATCATGTCGTGACAGATCTTATGCACAAATAAACAATCATGCAATCACAGTTATGTCCCTAATGACCTACTGCCTGCTCCGCTACCAAAATGAAGCGCCCCGACCCGTATTTACCGGTTACAGTAAACACGTGCCGAAACTATTCTTTCTAATAGTTCAGGCAGTACATCGCAGTAAAATATTACACAGTAAGTTCAAATACAACAGCACACAGTATACTACAACTATCACCCATACTCGGGGACCATTATTCAATCTACACACTTTACACAACAACAGTAGCATAACCCAGAATAAACATCATCAAAAGTAATATAGAAAGCAGCAACACAGCGACATATATAGCACAGCAGCGGAAGACTTAAATGCACATGCAGTGGAGGTATGGATCCGGAGTCAGGTGGAGAAGAAAGCAACAGCCATCGAACGTCGTACCTGAACTACGAAGCAACTAAACCTACGGGATGAAACCCCGCAGGCGAGGGGTGAGTCCGAAGTGCTCACCGACGAAGGATAAACAGAGATATATAATCAACCGTAATACTTTCGAAGTAAACACAGACAAACACAACACAAGAAATCTACCATAACACAACTGAGCCAAGACCAAAAGAATGTTTATTATTATTACCAATTTTATCTTTCGGGCCCCGTCACTGGACAAGCTAGGGTCGTACCTGGTTATTAACTAATTTCGGATGCCAGGCCAAAACACAATCCGGGATCAACATCCCAATCACAACCAATCCAGGATCAACATCCCAATATCAACAAATCTGGGATCAACATCCCAATAACAACATCATTCGGGATCAACATCCCCAACAACCAACCAAACCGGCCAAGACACCACAGAACTAGTCTCTAACCAACTAGTCGTACCACTACTTTCCACGTGACAATTATATCATCATCTCAAATTCAGTCCAGTTTCATTACTCTATCCTCAATTATCCAACTTCCATTATTTCAGATTATTCCACAGACCAAATCAACAACAGACTCATAACATCATTTAATCCTAATTAACAGTTCAACATTATTTTCAACACAATATTCACAAGTTTAAACACAATCCAACAACAGCATCAACAATTTTCAATAGCAATTATATAACAGTCAATAATCATTTCAGCAATTCAATCAAACAACAAATACACACGCAGTAATACGGGCACATATCCAAGGTTATCCATCCTCACCTTAGCCGATTTTCAGTTATGGAATTGTCCAATAGACTCCAAGTCTGGTTCCTCAGGTATCTGCTCGTTATCAACTCCTATATCAAACAAATAATATGCACACATAAGTGATATGCAAATGTCATCCTACTACTGTCTACCAAAAAATAAATACTATCTCGTCTCGGTCCTTCCCGGGTTAATTCTTCATTATCATCATAATTCACCATTTATTTCCAGTGTCAAAATACCGTACTTTACTTATACTTATACCCGAAAATTATTCCGGTATTTTATTACCTTGTTAATACCCTTTCCAAAATTATTTTCCTCAAAATAATCATTATTTACCATATATATATTCCCAAAATATTATTTCCAAAATATAACCTTTTTCCAAAATTATTTCCCTTTTCAGAATTATATTTTTTCTCTTTTCCAAATTTACTTTCTCTTTTTTTAAAAAAAAAAATTCGGAATGGGCCAATAATACTAACCCAACCCACTACATAGACCAGACCCAAGCTCCAAGCAGGAGCCCAGGTGTAGACCCACACGCAGGCCCAGGTGCACATCAGCCCAGTCCAGCTCAAACTCCAAACCCAAAACACAACCCACCAGCTCACGACCCGCGACCCGTCGGATCAACCCAACCATAACTCAACCGAGTCATCAACAACCCCGGATCTGCAGCTCACCTGCAGCGGCGGACGGAGCGAGCGGCGCAAGGAAGGAGGGAGACGCAGGGCGGGTCTGACGCGAGCAAGGAGGAGGCGGCGTCGGCTGCTCTGCTCGCAGGTGGAGACGGGTCTGCACGTCGGGCGTCACGGCAGCTTGGCGACGGGCGGCGTGACCTGCAGCGACGAGGAGAGCGGGGAGGTCAACGACGAGAGGAAGGATAAGGAGAAGAGGGTGGCGGCGACGAGGTGGTGTTGGTGAGGCTCGACCGGTGTGGAGGTGGTGGGTGGCAGCGGGTACACGGCCACGGTGGCGGTGGAGAAAAAGAAGAGAGGAGGGGTGTGTGTGGGTGTGTGTTGTTGTTGTTTTTTTTTTCTTTCCTCTTTCACTCTTTTTTTCTTTTGCAGGCTGGGTTTTGTGGTGTACTGGATTCTGCAGAAACAATGAAGGAAGAAGAGCTGAAGTGGTGTGTTTGCAGGTGTTGGTGATATGAGGGGTGTACTGGGAACAAAGAAAAAAAACACAGGTTTAAGCAGACAGGACAGGTGAGGCACGGGCAAAATATTGGTGAGGCACGGGCAGTACAATCTGCTCACAGGCTTCACAGTGAACTCAACATTGTGCAGCATGCGAGGCGGGTTCTGTCCGGACCAGAAAATAACTAATGTATCCCCTTGACTTTATTTCTGGTCCGACAACTCGGGGTTAAACCCGACTTTTCTGAAGATTCCTGGACCCGAAAAATTCCAACTTTGGTCCGAAAAATCCGCAGAAAAATCCCGAACGTGGGACAGGGCTCGGTTTCGGAATCCGATAAACGAATTACCAATAATTAATTACCCAAGATTAATTTTTATGGTAAACAACTGTAAAATAAATTTTACGGTGACGGTAAAAACGTAAAAATTACCTGGGCTGTTACAAAAATACTTGTTGTAGTCTTATTGAATTGTTATTGCGGGTAAATTTGCAATTAAAAATTGATTAAAAAATAATCTTTCAATTTTTAATTAGATATATACTTTGAACAAAAAACTCTATTTTCTTTCTCCATTTTCTAAATTTTCAAGTAAAGTGGATTTTTTTCTACAACTTAGCACACCCTAAACTATATTAAAAAAAAAAAAGTACAAACATAACCATAACCAAATGAGCGACCTGAATCGGTTTCGAATTAGTTGGAGGAAACCGTATATTGGATGGGAAACCTAAAAAGAATACAAAACGGCTGCAAAACATCCAAGATATATGGATGGATCAAACTAATGCCAAGTCCATTTAATTGCGTAAATATAATACTATTATATCTTTTTATACACAAAAACTAGGCCGAATGTCTCTTGATAGTCACTTTGGTACTTTTTTTTCAATTACTATACTATAAATAAATTTTGTAGTCACTTTGGTACTTTTTTTTTTTAACAATTACTATATTATATAGGATTCTTGAATGGACGAAATGTGGATTCTTATTCTCATTTCATAAATCCAATGGTATTCCACAAAATTACACAAGTGATATCTCCACCTCTTTTCTCTCCCGTTTGCTTTCTCTCCAACTCTACTTTCCCAAACCCAGATTTAAGGATTGCTGTTGGTGTTTCTTCACCAACGCTAGCTCCTAAATCTTTGTTTATATTTTTTTATTCTTTCCTTCTATAATAAATTTGTAGAATTTTGTTGCTTTGTTTATATTTTTTTTTCCTTTTTCTTTTATTTTTGTTGCTTTGTTTATATTTGTTTTTCTTTTTTTCTTTCCTTCTGCAAAATTTCTGTTGCTTTTTAGTGACTTTCTTCCGTCTTTTGTGCATTAGTGACTTTCTTCTATCTTTTGTGCAAATCTGTTTTTGTAGTGCTCCTCATAATAATTTATATAAGATACAACAATCATAAATTTGGAGATATTTAAGCTTTTCTATCTCTTATGCAAGACTTGCAGATTCTCTTTTCTCTAGTACTCTTTTGGTCAGAGATAGTTTGGGACTTGGCATGATACTCTTTTCTCTAGTCATAACTCTTTTGGCCAGAGATAATTTAGGACTTGTGGAGTTAAGTCTGCTTGTACTGGAATTGTGTTCCTTTGATACTGTGAGTCTCAGCAACTACCCCTATTGAATTATTTGGTCCCACTCGTTATCAATGGGATCAAGGATACTTCCAGCAAGAAATCTAACCTTTTATGTACATCTTCTTACCAAGCAACATAAACCCATGGGAAACTTGGGGAAACTCGCACTGTGGCCAATACTAGTGTCCTAAAATGTAATCTACCGAATGGTATATTCCTACGGATTATCTGCTTTTTTTTTTTGTTTTTTTTTTTGAGAAAAGGGTCATCTGCTTGGTTTTGACTCCAATTGAACCACAACGGGTGGCAACAGTGGGAAACCGCAAGAGCACAATTAACATGATTCGATTCGACACATATAATTTATTAGGTTCCCCATTTTTCCTTAGGCAGTTTAACAGTTTCTTTAAATCACACCACACCAAAATGGCTCGACTCGCCAGTGCTGCAACTAGAAAGTTCTTGACCTCTTAAGATATAAATACCACACAGGAAACTCAAACGTTTGCAAGTGCTAAACATTCCGCTTGTTTCTACGTGGATTAGTTGGGATCACAGCGATCATTGGCCATGCTCAACATTCCATCAAAGAAACATTATTCGATATTGGGAACCAGGGATGAAACCTTTGCTATACACACAAAGACCACAGACAAATGTAGAGATACTTTCCTCATTCAAGTGACCCGTGACCTAGTGATCTGTTAAAACATATATCAAACATTCTAAACATAGATGTAAATGTGGTGACCATAACATTTCCAAAAGTAAGCTACATGGAATTGATATCATGTTAAATACAAGAAACAACTCGGACAATAAATAGGAAAGAGAACAATCAAGAAATCATGAGAAAAATGAACTTCCTCACAAATTACAATTTGATTTGCCCCTTTATGAAAAGGAATACTAGGAAGTTTTGGAGGCAGTTTCCAATTGGCAGTACTATCTTGAATATGGTGGCTCCACTATTTGAACAGAACATCAAAGTTTGAAGTTCTTACTGTTTTGATGATGCAGAAGCTGCTGCAGACCCAGTTGGAGGGGCACTAGGGGGAAAGGGACCTGCAGATGCAGTCCTTGGTGGTGGCCTAGTTTGTTAGTACTGCTGGCTGGGTTGAGGAACTTGCGACGAGGACAATGCAGCATGATATTGTGGAGGATACTGCTGATAAGGAGGTGCAACAGGTGCATACCCATATGGTGGATATGGCGGTTGGTATTGCATATGGGGAGGTGGTGGCAAACCTTGATAATTATAATGTTGACCTTGCTGCTTCTCAGTTCCAGATTTGTTATCCCTGGATCCAGTGGAAGCCCCGTCCTGAGAGGGAACAACAGTACCCATTCGTAGAGGATCCATTGACGGGTAGAAGGTCCTTTCCGGCTGAGGTGGTGGAGGAATATTGAAGTAGTGCATTGGAGGATGCTGCTCCTGAGTACCAGGTGGATGTAATTGGTTTTGCTGTTGTGATATAACTGCACGAGGCAACATTCCACCATGAGCCATCATTGTCTGCTGCCTTGCTTCATCTGAAACCTCTGAGTCAGGTTTTGGTGCTTGCGGTCTACCCCACATCAGTTTCAACCTATGACTCTTGATAAATAGCTTGTTGGAGAGTTCCTCTGCAGCTTTCTCTGAGCCTTCTCTGGTTGTGTAGGTTACAAAAGCAATTGCCCGCTGAGGGACCATCTTTATGGATTCAATTTCGCCATGGGCATAAAACGGATCTCTAAGATCCTGCTCAGAGATCCTTGCATCCAGCCCACCGATATAAAGTGTTTTAATGCTCTCATCCTCGGGAGGCTCTAGTGAAGGCATATCACCAGCCTTGTTGAGTAGCTTCAGTGCCACTAGGTCATTAACTCTGAAGACATTACAAAACAAGAAACAAAAACAGTTTTAAGATAATTGTTGAAAATCCTCAAGGTTCATGTGCGCAACAAGAAATCCTTGGGTGGGTGAGTTTTTTAATGGTCCATGAGAACTATGCGAAAATGTGCAAAGGGATAGTTTTAAACAGTCCGTGCAGACGAATGAATTGAAAGGATAAAATAAGAAACACAGAACAATACATGGTCCAAAAGCTAGCAGAACTATGATAATGTGTCGCATTAACACAGAAACAATCAGCATCAGATGAAAATACAGCACTAATCCGATACCAGAATGGCAGCCAATCATCACTTCAACATATAGTTACATGTAACAAATAACAAAGAACCACTTAGGATCAAGCAGAGAGACAATTCGCATAGGTGAGAAAAAAATGAGAGAGCAACATTATTTCCCAAACCAAAAAGAAGATGAATCCATCTTTCATGTAAAGATTTGTGACCAATACCGAAAGAATCAATCAGGCATCGTTTAATTAGCAGGACAAGGAAAGGAGTTTTACTTCCATCTCATCTATTCCCTTTCATATAAATTTTCTACTGAGATTTTGACTAACTCATTGACGCAAACGGTAACAATCAACTTAAAACGGTAGCAAACAATGAAATCTAACTTGAAACAAACACCAATGATTTCCAAATGTAACATGAATTATTCCCAGCCAAGTATTGTATTCAATAATGAAGGACTTAACTACTTTGAATACACTATAATGTCAACATTTGATGAAACGACACGCCAAAAGGAAGGAGAACATCAGCAGTAATCATGCTGTTGAAAAAAGATCCAAACAGTTGCACTTACCCATGATAACGATCTTTTATATTTTGCTGCGACAACTCCCCAATTACAGGCATTTCATGCCTGTAAGGGCACTCACCCATAATAACGATCTTTTATATTTTGCTGCGACAACTCCCCAGTTACAGGCATGTCATGCCTGTAAGGGCACTCAGCACCTCGAGTGCATTCACCCCGTACATAGAAACTACAAACATGAGCTCGGTTCCTTTTGTAGTATGGTGTTGTTCGTTGAAGTTTCAAAATTGTGTCATTTGCCCGAACCTTCCCATACGAAGATTCATAATCTATACCAGCTCTAGCTTGCGAAACATAACCATTGTGATATTATGACATAAGTGCTCCCATTCAAAGAAAACCCACAACAGACCATTGGCCGTCACTAGGAATCAGGCACAGGAAAACTACTAACAGGATTTTCACATTATACTGTAGTAACTAGAAATAGGAGGGTGCCATAACCAGAGAAACTATGCTCAGACAAATCAAACTATCACAGACAACCAGTAAGCTTTCTCATGTCTGAAACTCGGAAATTTCTCACCCCAGTTTTCATCAATTAAAATAAAGGGGAAAAAACAATACTCAAACTACAAACGAGACCACTTCTGCAACACAGAACTTGTAGCACTTTTAGAAGGGCAAAACGTAATAAAATGTTCAATGAAAGAACAAATGACATATTCCTTATCAGAAGAATATTACAGCAAGTGCAAATAATGCCATCAAGCATGCTGCAAATACATAAAAATTGGAACCATACACCATGCCCATTATCTTGCATACTCCATTCACAGCACTACAAGACAAAGCAAGCATCTTTTCATACTGATGAACAACTCAAGAAATGTGCAGAAAAAAAATCACAAATAGGCGGAAGAAAATGAAACAAAACAGCT